>RHLP01000150.1:0-57134 GCA_003719405.1 Aspergillus incahuasiensis | reverse complement strand
AGCTTCGACAACTGGCGGTGGAGGACCGTCCTGCGGCCCATTTAGACAACCAATTCCGCCTTTTACGTGAAGACATGTTGTCGGAGATACGTGAAGAGCTACAGGCAGCTAGTGGAAAGAAAAAGAGACGCCGCACAGCGACCGTGCTCCAGAAGCTCTCTTTGGAGGAGGTCTTCTACGGTACTGAGAAGCGGAGCTATCCCACTGCCCTAGTCATTTCGTGTATACAAGGATTGGAGGCGTTGACAAGCCGAGACGGTGATGCTCGAAAGGCTTTCCTTAAGAGTGAACGCAACTATCTTCGCAACGGGTCATTCGGGTGTTTGTTACGCGGCGAAGAAATTGTCTCGTTTGCCACGGTTGACAGACAGGTCGATCACCTTCTCAGCGACCCTCCCAGTGTCGTCTTGCGCGTGATAGGCGACGAAGCCATCAGAAAGACTCTGTCACATTTCAAATTCTACGACGATATACGATTCTTGCTAGTCGATGTTCCAGTGTTCGCATATGAGCCCATCCTGAGACGCCTTCAACAAAAGAACGAGCTTGCTCTCGCAGATGAACTGCTAGGCTACCAGCAAGACGACGATATCGCTGATGCGCAAACCGTCAATTCGATTGTCATTGACTCCTTATCTCGAAATAGTACATCATTGCAGGAGGTACTAGGCACTGATGAGCCTATCTTTCTAGACCCGTCACAAACGGAGTCTCTAATATCCGGGCTCACCCAACGAGTGAGTCTTATTCAAGGGCCTCCAGGTATATACCTTTTTCTTACTTCTGTGAGCGTTATTCGCTAACTCCTTGTTAGGGACGGGAAAGTCCTTCGTCGGCGCTCTTATAGCGAAAGTATTGTACAACTACAGCAAAGAGACAATTTTAGTGATGTGCTATACCAACCACGCCTTGGATCAATTCCTCGAAGACCTTATGGATAATGGAATTGACCCGGCAGCTATTGTTCGATTAGGTTCCAAGTCGACACCGCGGACTGAGCCGCTTAAACTCTTCGCCCAACAAGCCAGCTACTCCCGTGGCCGAGCCGCCTGGCGTATCATTGATGAGGAGAAAGGCAAAGTCAAGAGTATTGGTCAGGAGCTTACCGCAGCTTTCGATAGATATATGAGCTTCAAGTTGAACTACGACACAATCCAAGAGTTTCTCGAATTCGAGGAGTACGAGTTTTTCGAAGCATTCACACCCGCGCATGACCCTGATGGAATGACTCTCGTCGGAGAAGGCGGAAAAGCAATTACTGGTCAGTACTTATACGATCAATGGACTCAGGGTAAATATCACTCCCTGCCGTCTCTCGACCATCTTAGCGAGGAAGCTCGGCAGGTATGGAAGATGGACAGGCAACTCCGGCAAGAGAAGGTGAACGCCTGGAAAGAACAGCTCTTGGAGGAGCAGGTCGTCAATGTGCAAGGCCTAATGGCCAGATTGGACCGGTGTCAGGAAAAGCTTACCGAAATGTGGAGTGAGAAAACTCGCGACGTCCTGAGTTCGAAACGAATAATCGGATGCACGACAACTGCCGCAGCTATGAGTGCCAGAGATCTTAACACAGTATCACCCGGTATCGTATTGCTGGAAGAAGCAGGAGAGATCTTGGAGCCCCATGTTCTTTCTGCCATTGGATCCCACACCAAGCAGTTAATTATGATAGGTGACCACAAACAGCTGCGACCGAAGATCAATAATTACGCGTTAACCGTCGAGAAGGGCTCTGGGTACGACCTGAACCGATCACTTTTCGAGCGACTTGTGGAGTCAGGGTTCCCACATTCTACCCTGGCAAGACAGCATCGCATGGTCCCTGAGATTTCGGCACTGGTTCGGCGACTCACCTACCCAGACCTTCTGGACGGTGACAGAACCAAGAACCGCAATGCGCTCAGGGGGTTGGAAAATCGGGTTATTTTCATCGATCACGACCATCCAGAGGGGGCTCTCCGAGGGGTCTCAGACCGTAACGACAACAGTAACCAGGGAAGCAAGCAAAATACATTCGAAGTGAAACTGGTGCTCAAGATTATCAGGTATCTCGGTCAGCAAGGTTACGGTACAGACAAGCTTGTCGTGCTTACTCCGTACCTTGGCCAGCTACATCTGCTCCGTGAAGAACTGAGCAAGGAAACAGACCCGGTGTTGAACGATCTCGATTCATACGACCTTGTCCGAGCGGGCTTGATGTCCCAAGCCAGTGCGCATCATGTCAAAAAGCCTATCAAATTGTCGACCATCGGTAAGAATTATCAATCTGGAACCCCCTTGGGGACACAGTTCTGGCTAATTGGTTCCGACAGATAATTATCAGGGTGAAGAGAGTGACATCGTAATTGCGACTCTTACCAGGAGCAATAAGGACGGGGATATTGGCTTCATGTCAGCACCGCAACGACTGAACGTTCTTCTCTCCCGAGCTCGTGACGTTCTGATTATGATCGGAAACTCTAAGACTTTCATCAATAGCCGGAAGGGCAATGAGGTCTGGAAGCCATTCATGGATCAACTTCAGACCAGCGGGTATTTGTATGATGGGCTCCCAGTCAGATGTGAGCAACATCCTCAACGGAAGGCACTGCTTCGGACACCCGAAGACTTCGATGAGAAATGTCCAGACGGAGGATGCGATGAGCCTTGGTACGTTCTCCTTGCCCTTCATCCACCTCAGACACTAATTGTTGGCAGTGGCACAAAACTAAATTGCGGGCTGCACGATTGCCCTCACAAGTGCCATCAGTTGTCGGATCACTCCAAGATGCAATGTCGGGAAATTATCGAACAGAAATGTACGCGCGATCACCTCATCAAAATCCCATGCTTCCAGCAACAAAATGCGTGTTATCGTTGTGTGGATGAGGATAAGGAGCGCGAGCGCCGCCGGCAGAGAGACTTGGAACTTGAGTTGAAGGCTGGAGAGCAACGGAGAGAGTACGCTCGCCAACTGGCTCAAATACAAGATGACATTGCACATGAGAGACGGCTTCAAAAAGAGGACCGAGATGAACAGGAGAGACAGCACATTCTACAGCAGCATCGCGGCGACCTTGACCGGATGAAGTCTCGTGCCCTTGAACTCTTTCGCGTCTCCAAGGAATCTAGCAACACCAGGAATCATGACTCGAGTCCTCAAGGGTCAACTCCCGATGCAGACAGCCATCAGCCAGAGACTACCATCCCCGATCAGTCAACACACGCAAAGAGCCCAGACGTTGCGGCTGCTTTAACATCCGCTGAGCAAGACTGGCAATATCAGAAAACCTATGAAGGGGCTCAAAGCATGGAGCTTGATCAGCTTATGGGCATGATTGGCTTGGAAAGCATCAAAGCCAAATTCCTCGCAATTAAGGCACAAGTTGACGCTGCGATACGGCAGAACGTTGACTTCAAAGGCGAGCGGTTTGGTTCGATTTTGCTCGGAAACCCAGGAACAGGTAAACTTGGGCATGAACCAGTATTATGCACTCGCTAACAATCGGATTAGGCAAAACAACAGTTGCACGTATTTATGCGAAGTTTCTCACAGCTATGGGCATTATCCCTGGTAGCTACATTATCGAGACCACTGGGTCTCGACTAGCCAATGGCGGCGTGTCCGGCTGCGAAAATGAGGTCAATAAGATACTCAACAAGGGTGGCGGAGTGCTGTTTATTGATGAAGCCTACCAGCTAGCGCAGTCAAGCGGTCAGGGTCCTCAAGTCCTTGACTTTTTGCTCGCGGAGACCGAAAATCTTACCGGGAAGGTGGTTGTGGTGCTTGCAGGATATCGCAGCCAAATGGAAAAGTTCTTCGCCCATAACCCTGGACTACCCAGCCGCTTTCCGCATGAATTCGGTTTCGAAGACTATGATGAGCAAGAACTCCGACGAATCCTCGAATACCAGATCAACAAGAAATTCACGGGACGCATGAAGGTTGAAGGTGGATTGGGAGGCCTTTATTGCCGGATTGTTGCTCGACGGATTAGCAGACAGCGAGGACACGAAGGTTTCGGTAATGCCAGAACAGTGGAAAATGTCTTTGCCCGTATCCTCGAGCGGCAGGCCAAACGCCTTTCGTACGAGCGACGACACAAGCTTCCCTCGGACGATCTACTTCTCACGAAGCAGGACCTCATCGGTCCAGAGCCGAGCAACGCGCTCAAGAATTGCTCTGCTTGGAAGAAATTACAAGATATGATCGGTCTAGCTTCTGTGAAGAATACTGTTCAGGCTTTGATGGACAGCATACAAAGTAACTACGAACGAGAGCTCAATGAGAAGCCGTTGGTGGAATTTACGTTGAATCGTGTGTTCTTGGGATCTCCGGGGACTGGTAAGACGACAGTGGCGAAGCTTTACGGTCAAATCTTGGTCGATATTGGGTACTTGTCGAACGGTGAAGGTAAGCTGCCTCCTCATATATCATAATGAGGCATGAAACTAATTCTGTCTACATTTAGTCATTGTCAAGAACCCAGCGGACTTCATTGGAAGCGTCATCGGGGGCTCTGAGGAGAATACAAGGGGCATATTGGCGTCCACTCTGGGAAAGGTTCTGGTTATTGACGAAGCCTATGGCCTCTTCGGAGGTGGCACTCGTGATCCAGGCGGTTCGCAGACAAATCAGTTCAAAACGGCTGTGGTCGACACAATAGTGGCCGAAGTTCAAGGAGTTCCCGGAGATGACCGGTGTGTCCTACTGCTCGGATACGAGGAGCAAATGAGGGAGATGTTTCAGAACGTTAACCCGGGACTTTCGAGACGGTTCTCTCCGGATAACGCCTTCGTCTTTGAAGATTTTTCGGATGCTGAAATGAGACAGATCCTTGACCTGAAGATGAAAGAGCAGGACTTTGTCACCTCGACCAAAGGATCGCAGGTGGCTATGGAGATACTGAATCGCGCTCGCAACCGCCCAAACTATGGAAACGCAGGTGAGATTGATATCATGCTGAACGGTGCCAAGGTCCGGCAGCAACAGCGGCGTACAGCCAAGAAGGGCAATCTTGCTCTGAACTACATGGAGCCACAAGATCTTGATCCTGAATACGATCGTGGCGATCGGACCGAGACAAATATCCCATTGCTATTCCAGGATATTGTTGGTTGTGCGTCCATCATCAACAAGCTCGAGGGCTACCGCCAGTCAGTCACGAATATGCGGGAGTTGGACATGGACCCGAAGGAACATGTTCCTTTCAACTTCCTTTTCCGTGGCCCGCCCGGTAAGTCACCCAGGTCCATTATGCAAACAGCTACTGATATAGCTAGGCACTGGTAAAACAAGCACGGCCAGGAAGATGGGCAAGGTATACTATGACATGGGCCTGCTCTCGTCTGCAGAGGTTATCGAAAGCTCAGCAACCGATTTGATAGGAGAATATATCGGCCAGACTGGTCCGAAGACGCAGAAGCTGCTAGAAAAGTCGCTCGGCAAGGTTCTCCTCGTCGATGAAGCGTACCGACTCGCGGAAGGACAATTCGCCAAGGAAGCAATGGACGAGATCGTGGACTGCATCACCAAGCCCAAGTTCTTTCAGAAGCTAATCATCATCCTGGCTGGTTATGACCAAGACATCAATCGCCTTCTGACTATCAACCCTGGGCTGACTAGTCGCTTCCCTGAGGAGCTCGAGTTCAACGGACTCGCTCCGGCCGAGTGCCTTCAACTTCTCACCAACTTGCTCAAGAAGCGGAAGTCTGACTTCCTACCCAAGGTGAAGAGTTTTGATCTAGACCATTTGGAATCTCCAAGCATAAACTTCACGAGAATACTGCTTAATCGTTTTCAAACGCTCATCCACACCGCGAATTGGGCCAATGCACGCGACGTCCAGACACTGGCTAAGGCAATCTTCAGAGCCGCCATACAGAATATGCAAAACAAAACGATCATTGTGGATGAGGGTTTGATTCTCAGTCACACGAATCATATGATATCTGAACGGACCAGCCGCGAAACGAAGCAGTCCAAATCTAGACATCTCCCCAACCTTCTACAGGCGCAGTCTTTTACCAGCAACCCAGCGCCTCCGGTGCTGACGACCACATCAAAACCACCTGCTTTCCATGATGAAGAGAAAGCTGAGGAAAGCTCTCTTCCTCCAGCTCCACGACCCAACCCGGACACTGTCGTCCGAGACGCCGGCGTGCCGGATGATGTATGGCAGCAACTGCAGCAAGACAAGCAAGCCGCCGCCGACGCAGAGAAACAGTACCAGGACTTGCTTAACGAGGAGCGCGCAGCTAATAGAGCACTTGAGGAACTGCCCTCTCCTCCCGCCGATACAGACGACACTTCCAAACCCGACGAGGAAGTCAAGCGCCAACGCGAACAGCGGCGCCTCGAAGAGCTCAAGAGACGCGCCGAGGTGGAAAGACTCCGGCGTCAACGCGAAGCCGAGGAAAAGGCTCGGCGTAAGGAGCAGCAGATCCAGCAGAAGCTGCGGCATATGGGTCGCTGCGTTGCTGGGTTTCAGTGGATCAAGCAGGCGAACGGGTATCGCTGTGCTGGGGGGTCGCATTTCGTTTCGAACGCGAATTTGGGGATCTAGATTGAATGTTCACCGTCTTGGGTGCATGTAGAGGATTTGGGTTCTTGTTGTTCTGTATGTTCTTTCTAGGTAGATATTGTTGAACGCTTATTCGTTCAGGTTATTTATTGTGTGTTCTCTGCCAAAGTCCAACCCGCATCCGATATTTATTTCTAGGCCCTGTCAAAACCCAGCATAATTATATAGGTCTTGGAAACTATTCAGATGGCATATACTAGGATCATTATCTACAGAAACGATCCAGGAGACAATAGAAAGATAAATAGTTTTGTTTGTGTAGACTGCAGCTGCGTCGTCCTCGATAGCCTCCAACCACTCAGCCGAGCCGGCGATATTATCACCTATCATCTATTTTCACCCAGTCTCTAGACTGGATTTCTGGGCTCTACTCAATCTGTCCGATCATTCTCCTCGTTACTATAGCTGATCAAAATCGCTGCTTATATCCATCGCCCCGAGCATCGGAGCCAGATCACAGCAAGAATCGCGTAATATCCACAGATTTGCGCTTTTGGCGCTTTCTACGTAGATACTAGATACTCGTAGGCACAGTACGCAAGGATGACATGCTCCGATTGTAGACTGGCTATAGAGCGCCTCAATCTAATGCTGTACAGAACGAAGGTAAAGATAAGATTGCTTGGTTATTTGCTGGAGCTCTCGTTTCTTGGAAGCTGCGTTTTCCCCCCAGCGGATCTTCCCTTTTTTCAATCAAGACTCCTTGAAAATAGTCCATCGGCTAGTGACAAGCATACGCTCTAAGGCTCGCTGAAAACAGGATCTGATAAGTAGGCGTACAGTAGTGAGGGTGGGTTCTCCAATACCTTACTCAAGGTAGGTACGTACTCCGTAGCTCCACCGCGTTGGTACTTGTTACTCCACAATGGGCGAGCTGACAAGTACTGTACGTACGCGCATACGTATGGAGATACGGAGGACTCCAGGCGTGCTCTTTGAACGATGGAGCTCCGTCAGCTCAGCTCCAGCTCTGTCTCTGCAGGTACGTGCGATAATCCGTAGCCCGCGAGCGAACACTGCAAATGCAGGAGAGGAGAGAGAGAATCATGCCATGCTGGCCATCGCACATCGCAAGTCTAGTTCCGAAACTCAAATGCCGATAATCGCTGGACAGTCGCGGGCTACAGGATGCATGGTACATGTTACAGTACATGGAATCGCAAATGGGCGATCCGATCCGCGCCGCGACTCCGTCGCCGTACTACTTCGCTCGATGGTGTAACTCGAGGATGGAGGGAAATCTCTACAGCAGCGTACACTGTAAGTAGCAAGCTCATCGTGCAATGCAGCGTGTAGCTCCAGCGGCCAGCGTCCAACACCTAGCTCCAGCTCCAGCTCCAGCTCCTTGTCCCCCATCGATTGTGCTGATGTATATGCCGTCAGGATGCAGAACGGCTAGCAGCATGAGTGGAGGGAGCCGACGGTCGTACCATACCAAGTGAAACAGAGAGCATGCGCTCCGTATGGGCATGATAGATAAGATGCACTAGTGTATGCCGGGCCGGCAAGCTTGACTGCATTAGCACCCGTCTGATCGTCCAATCGAGGAGGTACAGCCACTCCCCGTGGTGACTTGGAGGCGAAGGTGGGACAGGGGTGTCACCGGTCCAGGACGTTGATAATGCGCGTAGATCCGGTGCTCGCGGTTAACTGCAGCATTGCAGCATGGTGATGGTGCAGCTCATGGCCATGCTCATCCTCTGGGGATTCAGGCAAGGACTTTTTTTCGCGCCGGGTGAGCTTGGAGACTTGGGACTCGCTAGCTGGCCACTGCCTAGAGTAGACCCCTGTTCTTTATTAGAGTAGAGTATGCCCTTGCGGTTTGATAGGCCTCGGGGGCCCCATGGGAAGTCCTGCGACGCCCGGACCAACGCGGATACCTTAGTGCATTTCCACCGCAGAGAACGGCTTAACACCTTGGAGTACTTGTCGATCAACGAGCGTCAAGTTGTTAGTTGTCATACCGTTTCGCGCTGTTGTTGGAGCTTCTTTCCCGTCGGGCAAGATGACAAATGATGGCGGCCCAGGCCTTGGAGCAGCGAGGCCGAGCAGTTTGAAATGCTTCTGGATGGAATGTTGTGTCCACATGGAGTCATGAAATCTACAAGGTCAGCTCTGACTGGCCGGTCTCCTGCAAGTCACTCAACGATGCGCGCTAAATCTGCACCTTGGAGAATCGAGTAAGGATGCCCCTTCCAAAGCTCACCAACCACGATGCAGTTGCGATGGTCGTGGGGTGGTTGACATTCCATCAAGAAGACATCTGATGCGTGTCTCAAGCCAGCATTCTCGTAGTGGTTGACACCGGCTGGGGCATGTCGCTAGCGGTCGAGGGATTCAACGATTCATCTGTCGCACAGATCAACTCCTATTTATCCAGATCGATAAGGATGTCTGGCATAGATTGACGCGGCAACATCGATTGGCCGAGTTGGAGTATTCTGGTCCTCACGGTGGAGCTGGGCCTCTCACACCATTCGACTTGGTGTCTGCAGCGGGATCGACGGGCGATGGCGACTCTGCAGTGCACTGTCGCAATGCTGCAGTAGTCGCCGGAGTTTCCCCGCCAGGGCCCCAGTGGCATTACTAGATCGCAGTTAGCATACTTCATACTCTGGGCTAAAGGGCTCGGGCGAAAGTCCGAGGTTGGCATCTGCAGCGCAGGACACTTGCTCAGCCGAGACGTCATAGCCTGGGGTGCTGCAGTTCGCTCATCGATGGCAACGGGGATCAACGCAGTCAGAGCAGCCTTAAAGATGATTGTCCAGTCGGAGGGAAAGTCCGGGGTAAGCGACATTCGCACGGCGTAGCAGACGGAGGACTCAGATCCGGTTGTACGGCTGTGCACATGAATAAGAATCATGGCGGCTACTTTCCAGAACCTTGAGGGCGCCAGGGACAAGCAATGGGCCAGTGCTGATTGGCAGCCGCTGCTGGCTCCACGAAAATCCCCCACAGCACAGCGTGCCAGTGCCCCAGACTCCCCACAGCTTCGTCTCTCACCCTCACATTTTAGCCGACTGAGACAATGCGGCGCCAACCGCCACTCAACAATCTGTGGCTCGCTCGCTCGTGGCCCTTCCCAGTCGTCAGGAACGGTCTGCCCACCAGCCACCATCCGGGGGCACTGGGGTTGGGCCTCTGCAACGTCAACAGACCTGCATCTGATCCCCCAACCACGGATGGAAAAGGGAGGCGCGTTGAAGGGCGACCCCGGCTACGTCAGATCTCCGGTCCTGCCTCTCCAGTCTGCACCACCGTGCAGTGCAGCCTTGCTGAGTCGAAACGAGACAGCTTGGAGATGCTCCTTGTCGCAAATTGCGCCTCGGCTGGCAGCGGCTGTATTCCGCACTGCTACTGTGCTTGCAGCAGCCACTGTCGACGCATTAGAGTAATGAAACTACCATCGAGCGCTTGACAGGCTGTACAGCGTAGCCCTCGACAATCTCCTTTTGCCATCGCTGTCTCTGGTTCTCGACCTCTCTTTGTCTGTGCTCTGGTTGAAAGAACGGGCCGTGTGCAGTGGTGAGGTGCGTGGCGGTAGGCGACAATCCTCTCGGACCGGATTGAGTTTCAGACGCAGCAGTGATTGGCTGCAACGGTGGCACAGACCCAAGTGCAGCTCCTCCCGTGACTCCATTGTGGGCCCAGGTCTTGGCTCTGGCCCAGTCGTGGTCCATGCTTTGTGCTCATCGGTCCACTGCACCGCCCGCCATTGGCCCGCAGCTTCGTGGTTTATCCCGCGACAGTCACTGGGGTAAGCGTCCACTAGACGGGGCTAGAGGTACGGAGGTAACGTGCAGCCGGCCGCAACTCCTGCTCTCGTCTTTCTTTGAGAGCTCTCAGACACCTCGCAGTCACTTCTCTCACCACTGCAGGCCACCGGCAGACACCTCCCTTCTCTCTCTCTTTCCATTCCATCGCCATCTCTTCGCTGTCGGTCTCTTTGCCTGTCTTCGTACATCCGCCATCGTTGTCTCCAGCTCTTATCGTCAATTGACTCCAATTCACGCTATCAGGGGCCGGCTAACTTCCGGCTTATCCACTGGCGCCCTCGACTGATGTTTGCTTGACTGCCGCCATCTCACCCCCAAAGCTGCTCCCAGACCTCCAGAGAACCAGCGCATAGCCTTTTTGTCTTTCTTTGGCTGCCATTCAGTCTGTTGGTGCACCCATGTCTCTTCCCCTGGGTCCCGAAAGCTGGAACCTGAACCCCCTGCTGACTACTCCGATTTAGACCTCAGGAACATCTCGCCACATCCCACCTCGCCCTGCTCTATTTCACCTGCCGCCGTCGCTCTTCTCGACCGGACCAGGTTTACTCTTATTTTTGACTCCTGAGAGCTTTACTCCGACTTGATCTACCATCAATCACGGTGTTAGTACATCCCTCGCCGTCTCCGGCTACCCTAGCTTCCTCCCGTTCCCTTGACCCACTACACAAGCTTCCCTCGCATCGTGGCGACGAGGTCCTTGATCCGATCGCTTCCGCTTAGACCTTAACAAACACTCCTGCTAATGTCGACCAGTGATCGAATAGATTTCAATGCTCGCCTGATTTGCCCTCGATTCGCAGTTGAGACCTCCTACGGCAGCTCGGTTCAACACGAACCCGCGAGCACGTCCTCATACACAAGCCAGCGCTGAGCTGCACTATCTTTTCCACCTTTAAGCAAAATAGCATGTTAATAGGCCCGATGGTGAACCAGAATTTGGGCACCAGCCCAAAAGTGGAGGACCTCTCCAGCATCTCGGAGATTCCTGGAGACGTTAATGGTGCGTGCTTGGGTGACATTCGCTCCGGATCTAGCTCCTAATAATCCAGCAGGATCCAAGGACACTTCCAAGAAGGACCCCGTTGTCCCGGCCAACATTCCTCCTCCCAAAACAGACAAACCACGCCCCCACGGTTGCACAACGTGCGGTCGGTCGTTTGCTCGTCTCGAACATCTCAAGCGTCATGAACGTTCCCACACAAAGGAGAAGCCGTTCGAATGCCCCGATTGCTCTCGATGCTTTGCCCGCCGGGATCTTCTTCTGCGCCATCAGCAGAAACTTCATATGACGACGACGCCGTCTTCGCGGCCCAGGAACGCTCGGCGAGAAAGCACTGGCGCTGCCGGCGCTGGAGCAAATCGAGTTCGCAAGAACTCCATAGCCAGTAGCTCTAATAGTAACATGCGGCCTCGTGCGAACACGATCAGTCACATTGAAGGAGCCGCGATTGGGATCTCGAGTAACCCAAATCCCGGACCTGGAGTAACTGGCCATTCTGGCCATGCTTACCATCCTAGCCTCGGCTCCTCCGTAGGCTCGAGTATTGATTATCGGGGTTACTCTTCGAGCCACCAGCCCCCCGTGAATGGACTTCCGAAACTAGAGACGCATGGGCTACCCATGGACTTTTCGGGGGGCATGCGAACGGCGCCCGTCCATGGCAGCTTCGACTTCAACATTCCCGACTTCATCAGCCACGGGAGCACCATCAATCCCGCCCAACTCCACTTTGGAGGTTCCCCGCAAACCTTCGGGAACGAAGTCCCCTCTTCCCCGTACGGTACCCACCATATGCCTCATGGGAACGATGCCATCATGGAGGACGATTACCACTACGACTGGATGCAGAGATTTGATCCAGCACTTCCAATGGGTAAAAGCAGTGAATTTGCGATCGACGAATCCTCGCCCTCGGCAATGAGCACCGGCAGTCAGAGTGGAATCAGCGAGCCTATGATGGACGGAGCCAACCAGTTCTCAATGCCGTCTGTGAGCTGGCAGAATCAGTTTCCATCCCACCCCGCGGTTGCCAGGCAATTCTCCGATTACACAAACTCCTTTAATGATCTAGGCATTCCACCTGAAACCGTTTCACCCAAGTCGCTGATGGCTCAAACCCCGTTTGCCGAGACCTATGCCACTCCGCCATCCATGACTTCGGTGGGCCAGCCCATGCTAGGAGCACACTCGCAGAGCAGTATGTTTTCATCCTCCATGGCAACAAGCGGAGATCCTCCTAATCCTCTCAACCTACCTTTCGCGAATAGTGCCCTACGAACTCACCATGCCCCAGCCTCAACCGATACCTTTACAGATTCCACACGACGGGCTTTATTAGCCAGCATGACGCAGCCAGCAGGTTTCAGTCACCGTAAATACTCTCAGCCAGCAACCGAAATGATTCAATATCGCGACCTCTATTCCCGCTCTTCTTCCAGTCTCACCACCTCCGCCAGCCAATTACCTAGTACAGCGGATATGCAGCGTTTTATCTCCGCGTACATTACCTATTTTCACCCTCACCTACCGTTTCTTCACATTCCCAGTCTCAACTTCCAAGCGCCCGAGTACACCAATAATCTGCGCACTCCCAGCGGTCACCTTAACCTCAGCTCCTCTGGCGTTGCTGGCGGCGGTGGCTGCTTGATACTCTCGATGGCAGCAATTGGCGCACTCTACGAACTTGACACGGCCGCTTCGAAGGACCTATTCGAAGCATCCAAGAAAATGATACAGCTTTAC
Organism: Aspergillus incahuasiensis; assembly: GCA_003719405.1. Taxonomy (NCBI): domain Eukaryota; kingdom Fungi; phylum Ascomycota; class Eurotiomycetes; order Eurotiales; family Aspergillaceae; genus Aspergillus; species Aspergillus incahuasiensis. The sequence goes on along the minus strand of RHLP01000150.1, from coordinate 44,052 downwards.
CTCGAAGAACGTCGGAAGGCCGATTTGTCAACGGCAGTTTCTCGGTCCTCCAATGCGCGCGACAACTCCGTTCACAACACCCCGCTTTGGCTTGTTCAGGCGATGCTGCTCAATGTCGTTTATGGCCATACTTGCGGCGATAAAACCTCAGCTGACATTGCAAGTACTCACTGTGCGGCGCTAGTCAGCCTTGCCCGGGCGGCTGAGTTGACTCGTCATATCGATGCAAAGGACCTCCCTCAAGACTACTTGCACGCCGGCTTTGCGGGTAGGAATGATGCGCAGGGACAAGACCCAGAATTGGATTCTTGGGGCCAACTCTTCGGTCCGCCTAAAGAAAAGAAGGACTGGCTGGATTGGAAGATTGTCGAGGAACGTAAAAGGACTTTGTTCGCAATCTTCGCCGCATCATGTTTCCTAGTCTCATCTTACAACCATGCACCTGCCCTGACCAACTCGGAGATTCGGCTGGACTTACCTTGCGAAGAAGACATTTGGGCAGCCGAGTCCCCGCAGGCCTGGAAGGAGATGGGCGGTCATATGTCCTCGAAGAAAAACGTTGCCTTTTCCTCTGCGCTTACATCGCTGTTGACTGCTGGACGCCGTGCTCAGGGGGCCGCTACTGCCTCAGACGACTCGAAGAGCGGCGACCTTCGCCCGAGTTCATTCGGTTGCTTTGTGTTGATTTATGCTATTCACAACTACATATGGGAAACACGCCAACGCCATATGGGTCGCCAGTGGACGACAAGAGAGACGGATGCTATGCGCGCACACCTTGAGCCCGCTCTTCGAGCGTGGCAGACTGCCTGGACAACTAATCCGCTACATAGCCTAGAACGACCCAACCCGTACGGCGCCGGTCCCCTATCCGCTGATAGCATTCCCTTGTTAGATCTTGCCTATGTTCGGCTCTATGTCGACCTCGGCCGCTGCAAGGAAGCCTTCTGGCAGAGGGACTGGAATATGATGGCGGATGAGCTGGCCCGCGGTACAGATGGGGATACTGCTATCGACGGTATCTCTTCCGATGTCTTGGACCCTTCAATCATCGAGGACGGCGCTGCGATAGATGCTCGGCGTGACTCGATAGCGTCTCTTGGCGTTGGAGAACTGGCGATATCCCAGAGCCTTACTCATGGACATTCTATTCAACCCCTTCTAGGAATATATCGACCAGGGCAGACCAAGCGAGAAAAGCTCCTCCGCCGAGCAGCTTGTTACGCTGCTGATTCGTTTGCCATGTCTGACCAGCTTGGAAACACCTTTGCGGACTTTACTTGCCGAGAATTGCCCCTTCAGAGCGCCATGTGCACGTTCGATTGCGCCGAGGTCCTCGCCGAATGGGCCACAACAGTTCAGGAACGAGTTGGTCCGTACCTTGGCATCTTGAGCCGTGACGACATTGATTTCACACAAGCTGCTCAGAGTATGCTTCTCGAGGACGAAGACTGCAAGCTTTTGCAGAAGACTAGTGATATACTCGCGAGCATTGGCCAAAAGATGCAAAGGGGTATTTCCAATGGAGGGTCTATCGCTCAAGGGTTTCCGGACGGCGCGGAAGGAGGCTTTGGCTGTAAGATACTGCTTGCAACGGCCGGTCTCCTCGACAGGGCTTCAGTATGGCCGGGTAAGAATATTCTCTTTTCAACTTGCGTCCAATCGCTAATTTGCTTTCAGTGATGAGACTCATGGCCAGATCTTTGGAATCTCAAGCTATGCGGTTAAAAGAACGCGCAGAACATTCCGTCATGGGTTCACCGCAATGACGCTGAAATTGCGGCTTATATGCTCACCCCCCGAGTCCACCCTTTCCCTCACCTGAGCGCTACGGAGCTGGAACCGCTACCTGAAGAACCCGTTTCCTGCATTTGCATGGCCATTTTTGACTTGATTGTGACTTTCTACCTGGATGATGATTTACGACGAAGAGGTTTCCCCTTGACTCTTTTAACCCTACACATACTGCTGTTTCCCGATTATCCCTCTGCTCTTTCTGAGTTATTCACCTGGGAGTTCCGTTTGACATTGGGGTTTTTATGTTGTCCAATATTCCATGACTGCGAGGTTGTTACATCTATGAGATTGAATTGTACCATTTCCTGATGTCATACACTGGTGTTGCGTGACTTGAACTTGCTTTACGTGCCATGACCATGACCCAACTCTCATCTTCAACCCATAACGATGTTTCTCACGATTTTGTTTTCCTTTACCCTCCAACGAGTGCTCTGCTTTTGCTGTTTTTCCATTACTTTGTTCATCCGCATTCATGTCGCGTGTACCTTAAACTTGCTTAACCGGGAATAGGTAGGACTCGAAGCATTCGGCGCATTTAGAGCATGTCTTGCCTGACGGGATCGGGCAAGCGCGAGAACGCTACAAGAAGGAGATTATGCACACATGCATGCAGGCGCCACTCTATACACCATGGTATCACGTCCAGATACTCGATGCAATGCAATGCAATATGAATCGATGTGATGGTGGATGGATGGATGCGACGAATCGCAGACGGCCTACGATATATTTTACATCCATATGCATAGATATCCATATACCGCTTGTACATATTGTGTTAATGGCAATGGTTCCGCTGGCGTTCTGTTACTGCTGCTCTAATGATTGCGTAGTGCCCCTAGTTCAGACCTGCCTATGGGACAAACACCTTTGTACCCAAAATACGAAGATCTAAATACGAGTAGGAAGAAAGGAAACACTTGGAGTCAATATATCACATCGTTCATTTACTTTTATCCAAATAGATACAATACCCAGCCCTTCCAGACCAGAACAAAACCACGGTATGCCTAGTATTATGCACCATCTAAACAACCAACCGCTCAAACGTATACTTCCCAACAGCCTTGCGCCGCAGATACCCAATCTCACGTTTACTCCGCTGCACAACACGCCCGGAGCCCTTGAGCACCTTAGTCCTGCTCACGTCCTTGGCGGCCTTCAACGACAGCGGCAGCAGCTTCCCACTGGCATCGCCATCCCCACCCTCAGCATCGTCATCCTGGGCCCCAAAAACAAGCAGATCTGCACCGTTGAGTTTCTCGTGGCGCACAGACGTCGACGAAGGCGCGGCATTGGCGTTGGCCGCGTCTTCCGCGGCCGACTTCAGCGAGCGCGAGTCCGAAACCACGCTGTTCGCGTACCGGAGATACTCCCTCAGAATCCCCGAAAGGAGCGTGGCCTCCTCGACGCCCGCGAGGGCCGCCGAGACCTCTGTTCGCATTTCGGCGATGAGGGCCATGTCGCGCAGGCCGGAGAGTTCTGCTTCGTCTGAGGTGGTGGCGGTGGTGTTGGCGAGGCTCAGGTCGCCCGGGGCGATGGAGACCCAGCCCGAGGGCCCGATTGCGTCGACGGCGGCGTTCAGCAGGTCGATTATGGTGTTGAGGCGCAGGGCTGGGGACGTCAGGTGCGGCGAGATAGGGGTCGGCGGGGTCTCGGTGAAGCGGGTTGCGTGGCCGCCGGTTGCGAGGGAGAGGCGCAGGTGGTGGATTGTGGAGATGAGGTCTGTGCGGGAGAGGGTGGAGCGGAGGGAGGTGGTTACTGAGGCGTGGGGGAAGGGGTGCAGCGCTTGTAGGGTTGTGTTTAGGCCGGTGAAGGTTGTTTGGAGGGTTGAGGGGGTTGGTAAGCTGGAGGAGGGGGTGGTGGTTGTTGTGAGGGCTTTGGAGTTGGTGGTGGTGGTGTCGTTGAGGGATTCGCCGTTTGTGAGGGCTTTGGAGGTTTCTGTGTCTTGGTCTTGGTCTTCCGAGGGGATGGAGATTTTGCGCGCGTGGCTGAGGAAGATCTTCAGGATGTGGGCGAGTTCGTTAGCGCCAAAGGCGGCCGGACCTTGGAGGACGTTGATCAGGCGGCGGAGGGAGGGGTCGGAGGCTTGCAACGCCTGCGCGAAGGTGCCGATCGGGAGTTGAGGGAGGATACGCGGCTTGTAGGCGCGGCGCAGGGCGGCCTCGACGTTGCCGGGGTAGAGGTATCCGGTGCGGATGAGCCAGTCGCAGGTCTGGACTGGCCAGACGGCGACGGTCACATTGACGGAAGAGGATGCGGAAAGTTTGTTGGCGCTCGCAGTGTCAACTCCTACCGAGAATATAAGGGAGAGGAGGAAGAGAACCATTTCCAGATTGATATATTGTCCTGGTTCGGGGAGGGCTTGGGTGTTGCCGGCACTGAAGTAGGCGAGGACCGCGCGGTCGAAGCCATCCGCGTCTTTGTTGTTTGCGTATCCGCGAAGTTCGCGCGACAAGTTGTTCCACTTCTCAATTTCCTCCGACGATGTAAGACCCAGAGCGGCGACGCTGTTGGAGCGGTGCTTCTTGGATACTCCTTCCCACTGAGACGCAGCTCCGATGCCGCGGCCGATGGCATCGATCAGGAGACCATCGCGAGAACGTTTTCCTGATGCGCCGGAGATGGTTTGGGACGAGCCGAGGTCGAACGCTAGTAGGGAGTTGCCTTTCGCTGCAACGACGAGGTCGAGTTTCGCGAAGTAGTTGAGGAACGTGGTGCGTGCCTTGTTGCTGACGGCGGATGGAAGGTCTTCAGCAACGATGCTGCGCTGGATGGACTTGTACTGCGTGTCGTACAACGCGATCATGGACTTGCCGGCTCCAATGACGGACTGGCCGGAAATACGCATGACGGATGAGAAGTCTTCGCCGTCAAGGATGAATTTTGAGGTCACCGTGGGGGTATATTGGGAGAGGTCGAGGTTGACGAAGCCCTTGTCGAAGGACAGATTCAGCCCAGCAGAGCCGGAATGGAATTGCCATTGCACGTTCTCTCTGTCGAGCTTTTCATCCTCGAGATCGGGAAGATTGACGGTCAGAAGGTGTCTCATTTGCTGGCTCTCGTCCAGACTGCGGCCGGAAGCTTCGGCGGGGATCGAGAAAATCTGGACCTTGACCTCACTGAGACTGATTTCTTCCGTGCCGACGGGGTACGAAACGAGAAGCAGAACAGAGGGTAGATTGCCGCCTGAGATCACGGAGTCTCCGGCCGCCAGAGAAGCAAGATCGGGTCGTCGCTTGAACAAGGACTTCTTCGCGTCATCGAATTCTAGTAGAAAACAGCCGTGAACTTCGGAGCTGCCCTTGGGTATTTCACTGTGTTGCAAGCTCCATCGTTGGGTTTGCAGGTCAGGAGACAGCCGCCGTACTCGACCATCACGATGAATGGCCAGCACATCAAATAAAAATTTCTCCTCCTCCTCCGAGCCAGGCACAATACCCACGAAGACGGCCGGGCTTGTCGAGTCTGCGATTGCGAAATTCGACGAAGAAATGACAGGTGCACCAGCCCCACTTGCGGCACTCTCTTCAGTGAAGGCCTTAATCTCTTTCTTCAGTGCGACGAAAGTCTGTCTCTTCACACCCGAGCCCTTTGGGAGCTTCCTGCGCAAAGAACACGGCGGGCAAGAAAACGACGATTGCGGAGGAACGGCGTAGGAGGTTACCAGTTTCGGGTTTTGGATCTAAGAAACTTGCATTAGAACAAGAGATCGCAAGAGCAACTGTTGTACCTACATTGTAAAGATTCACGGCTTCCCCGTCAACTGCGACTGCGACTTCATATCTCTTGCGCTTCTTCGCGTTGGCAAGGCTATAGACTTCGCTGATGTGAGTTTTGCCCGTCGAGGCGTGCAGGGGGCGCGGCAGTTGCGCCAGCACTGACGGCGCCTGCAAGTCCATGACGAAAAAGCTGGTATGCAAAGAGTATCACCGGGCGGGCGTGTTGTCGCTTTCCTGAAGAAATCCACCCTATCTCGAAAAATTTCCGGTCAGAGCGATGTTCCGAGCCGACGCTATCTCTAAGTGGACTAGTGGTGGCCTAAGGCGTATTCGGTATAGTGTCTCAGCTACAGGTGGAGCTTGGCGGGCTGCAATACGCGCTCTTCGCGTCGCACTTCGTGTCTCAATTAAGCCTCATCTCCAGTCACTTTAATCACTGCATAAATGCAATCGCTATCGTTCAATGACCTCTAGGCTTTCCACTCCCGAACCCCACTAGACGATGAGCGCTGGCTCTTATATGGGCACATAACAAATGGCAATGGGACAAGGAGAGCAGCGCGCCATACACGCTTTCTTCAGAAAAGGTCATTATGCTTTTTTGAACTACGGATGACCATGTGCTTACCGATGCAGACTTCGGAGTATCAACACCACTTGTCCAGCCAGTCGATAATGGCCTCCTCTGTCCCACCACCTCCAACAGATCCAATGGATCGCCCACCATCCAAACACCGCCCGTAGCCGCACTCGACCCCGACCTCAATACGGATCGAAGAAAGCGGCGAAAAACAAGCAAGGATGCAGAGGAACTTGCCGGGGATGACATTACGGCGATTAATGGTGAATCAGCCAGCGAGGATGCCAATGGTTCGGTTGCGGATCAAACTACAATCACGAGCACAGGTGCGCCAGGGGCATTTGTTGCGGTCGAGATTCCATCTTCGCCCCGGGGAAGCGAACCCCTACAATCGTCTACCGAGGAGCTTAATCACACTTCAGCCGAACCTGGTCAGAAGAAGCAAAAAGTAATCAAGTTGAATGCAAACGGGAAGCTTCTCAGTTCACCTGTCGCCAACAAGTTTGCCGATACAACCAGGAGAAAGAGCAGCCGGCGTGGGAGACCGCCTGCCCAGCATACCGAACATGTCGAGAAGAAGCTTGTGGTGATCAAATATATAAATAAAGAAGGGCGTACGCAAAGTTTAGGACAGCTAATTGACGAGATACTCAGTGGAAGGAGGAAGCATACCGCCTCAACTCGCGCGACTCGCCCGTCGGCAACTGAAAATCAGCCAGCAAAAGCAACCCATCCGTTCTTCATGAAGAAAAGTGCACAAAAGTCGGTGGCTTTACCTTACCAAGCTCCCAGTCAAGATGCCCCTTCCTCGGACGCCGACGACAAACTGCCAAATAATGACGAGCTACACCAGCCTCGCCCGATGACTAAACCAGTATTCTCTTTCAAACATTCCTTTACGAAGTTTGCGGAGCCAATGCATCCACTTTGGCCGCCATCTGGTTTGGCTCACGTGCGGGATCTCCAAGGCCATCTCGATTTGTATGAAGACGACCGCCAGCCTTTCGAAACAGATTATCGGAAATCGAAGACTCCCGCTATTCAGGTTCATCATGAAGAGAGTGTGTTTTTCTCGACCTCAAGCTGTTCCAATGTCGATCCAGCTTTGCGAGAGCCTTGTCAACGGGTTATCAGTGGACGAACGCTGCAGGCAAACATGGCCAAGCGGCTAGCAGGACAGCGCGCAACTTCCGATACAGAGGGGATCCCATCGCATGATTCTCTTCATCCGGCTGTTGCCAAGTTGTACGCCTCTCTGCCGGGTTCAATGTCTGCCTTTGATCAAGGGCATTATGAGGCCCAGCCTTGGGTCCATAAATATGCGCCTAGCACCGCACAGCAGGTTCTATGCGCCACTAAAGAAGCATTAATGCTACGAGATTGGCTAAACCATCTAGTTGTCTCAAGTGTCGAGATCGGAAATCCGACGAAAGACAATGAGAGAGCCAAACGGAACGAGGAGAAGAAGCGCAAGAGGCGCAAGAAGGCCGATAACCTCGATGGCTTCTTGGTATCTAGTGGAGACGAGTACTCTGAAATGGGTGAAATCTCCGGTTCTGACGATGAGTTAGCCGGTGATGTGACGGTCTCCAACAAGCGAACAGTCATCCGAACCGGAGATCTAACATTCAACCTGCGCTCAAACAATGACCGCGGTCGTATGACCAATGCAATCCTTCTTAGCGGCCCATCTGGATGTGGTAAAACCGCCTCAGTTTATGCCGTGGCAAAAGAGATGGACTTCGAAGTTTTCGAGATCAATGCCGGCTCCAGGCGCAGCGCCAAGGATATCTTAGATCGGATCGGCGATATGACTCAAAACCATCTTGTCCAAAGCATACACGACAAGGGGTATTCGAATCCGTCTTCCATCGGAGATTCGCAGGTCGATGAGCTGGAAGATGCGAAACAAAATAAGCTTATGGGGTTCTTCAAATCTACTCCTACGGTCAAAAAAGCCGGTAGACCCAAGTCAAAGGCGGCTCAGAAAGATATATCGGTAAAGCAGCCTCGAAGCCAGAAACAATCGCTTATCCTTCTAGAAGAAGCAGACATTCTGTTCGAGGAAGATAAACAGTTCTGGTCCGGAGTGCTTACCCTAATCAATCAGTCGAAGCGGCCAATCGTGATTACCTGCAATGATGAGAGCCTTCTCCCTCTCGAAGACATATCATTCCATGCCATACTCCGGTACAGGGCTCCTTCTCAGGAATTGGCAGTCGACTACCTTCTCTTGATGGCCGCAAATGAAGGCCACATATTGGAGCGGACCGCAATTGAAAGACTCTATCTGAGCACCGGCCACGACGTTCGAAGGTCCATCACGGAGCTCAACTACTGGTGCCAGATGGCCGTAGGAAGCGAGAAATCTGGGCTTGACTGGATGATTGACCGATGGCCAAGAGATGTAGACCTTGACTCACATGGAGACAAGCTACGGATGCTGAGCACGAATACGTACGATGATCACATGGGCTGGTTCAGCCGGGATGTTTCAATCAGTCCAGGCTTGACAGCGGAAGCCGAGCTTCGACAGGAAGCCCTGAGCTGGTGGCAATTAAGCCTACAAGAGGCCGATGCAATGGAGGACTTGCAGCGACCACTTTTTTCAGGGCAAGATCCGCCTACTTCAAAACTCGAACTCCTCGAGAATCTACGATACCAATCCGAGTATATGGATTCGCGAAGTGTTTTGGATATTCTTTCTGTGCCTTGCTCCCTGGATGCCTGCATGGTATGTTTCTTATCTTTTCATTTCTGACAGTTCTAACTCTCACAGGACACAATTGACACATCTATACCTCCGATTTCAGAAAAGCAAAAGCTGAATTTTGTCGACGGGTATCGTCTACTGCATGCTGACCAGGCCCCAGATTACACTTCTCTAACTCTAGGAATCGGGAGTACTTTCCAGGCTCTTATCGGAAGGGCATTCCGTCGAACTGTTGAAGCTGATTCGAAGGGGATGCTGGCTACAAACATGTTAGAAGCTGTCACTAAATCCAGGGCAGCTCAGTCTCATGACAAGGAAATTCTTGAGGCGCTCATGCCAGCCTTGAGACCGGAATGCGGGTTTCCGCCACCCTATGGAGGCGCAGAGCTTGCGTTTGAACATGGCCAAAGATCGATCGCAGAGGATCTCACGCCCTATGTTCGATCTATAGTCGCGTTTGACCTCCGTCTCGAGAACTACCGTCGGGAACTCAGCGGCCTTCTTTCGGGACATGAGAGAGGTACGAAACGGATGCGAACCACTCGCGCTAGCCGGGCAGCGCTCGAAGGCGGCAGTAAGGCCGAGACTCGAAAAGAAAGATGGTTCTCCTCGGCCTTGAATGTCAATCGCATTCTAGCCACCGGCAACAGAGAATGGCAAGATCTGCTGGTTCAGAACGGCTATTTCACCGTGCCCATGGCGGGAGACCAGGCGACTAAGGAAGAAAGCGAGCATCTACTGGGGAGTGCAAGCGATGGATCTATATAGCATAGATGGACTGTATACAAGTACTATACTCACGATTATAATAATAAGACGATACAGCCAAGTGCAGTTTGAAGTACTAAGTTGGAGATGCCAAGCCTCGGTTTGACTAGCCTCCGCGGTCAGCCACAACATCGACATCATCCCCTCAAGCACTCGCGTCACCCTTCCTTATCATCACAGGGAAAGTAGGTCCTCTTTCGCAGGCTTCACAGCATCTTCTAGCTTCGATTCTTTACGGTCGCTGCTTCATTTAATCCATACCACACCTAGTGACACTCGCAAAGCTAAGATAGTCCGGGCAGCCGTTGTCTGTGCCTTATCACCTCCGACCGAGCTCCGTCCCTAGCATCCTCGCTCTATCGTGCAGCGCATCCTTCGTCCTCCATGTCCCTGTTCGGAACGTCGCCGGACGTGTCCCCGGCGGCAGACTCAGCTAGGAGATCCAAATCCTCTCTATTCGCCGACGAGCCTGCGTTTGGCGCTGGCAGCGGCAACTTCGGCGGGTCCTCTCTCTTCGCTGATGACGATGGTTTGGGTTCACCGTGGAGCAACAGCAGCAGCAAACGGACGTCCAAGCATCAATTGGTCAAGACTCTGTTGCCAGACACCGATGTTCCAGAAAGCTATGTTGACGCCTACGACCTCGTGCTAAGTGCGGGGGAAAGAGCGGGCACGGGCGTTGGGTTAACAACCGTTCGAGAACTACTATCTGGCGGCGGGCTTTCGGCGACGGACCAGGCGAAGATCCTCAACCTTGTGCTTTCCGGTGATACTGATAGGCACAACGGTTTAAGCCGCGGCGAGTTCAATGTTCTTTTGGCTTTGATAGGGCTTGCGCAGGAAGGTGAAGACCTGACCTTCGACACGGTTGACGATCGCCGTAAGAGTACGATACCCCACCGTTTATGCCGTGACACTAGCAAGAGCTAACAAAATCACAGAGTTGCCGGTGCCAAAGAGCTCGTACTTGGATGCATTGCGCGCAAAGCAAGCGTCCCCCGAGTCTCCGCCGCATGATCGACCTACCACTCCTCCCGCTCTCCCAGCTCCTGAACAAGATCCAAGTCCTCCACAGTCGCGCCGAGTAAGAGGGGAATCTATGGGGGGCCTAGACGCAGATCCTTGGGGCAGTCCTCAGTTACATCGTGGTCATGCTCACGCTCAGAATGAGCCCGAACGCAGCATGCTCAATGGTTATGGCAGCGTCCGTTCGGCAACAAATGCATGGTCCAAGGCAAGCGATACAGCGAACCCAGTTGAAACGTCTAATACGAGCCGCACAAACGGACGATCCGATATTCGCAGCTCCAGTAGCGCCGAGTTCGGGTGGGGAGATAATCTTACGCAACCTGCAGACGGTGGTGCTCTTGGAGGACCAGTCCGGCCCGATCTGGGAGATTTTGGAAGGTCAGGAAGTGGGCATAGCGAGTCAAATCCCGGTCGGCGCTCGCTAAACGTTGACCGGGCCATTAATAACCATGTCAAAGAAGTGGTAACGGTGACGTTACTGCCAGAAAAGGAGGGCTTGTTCATGTTTCAGCATCGCAACTACGAAGTAAAATCGGCACGTCGGGGGAGTACAGTTGTTCGACGCTACAGTGATTTTGTCTGGCTTCTTGATTGTCTTCATAAACGATACCCATTCCGTCAGCTTCCTCTACTTCCACCAAAACGCATTTCAGGTATGTCGCAAGAAAGCTTGTCACAAGCTCTCCCATTAAGCTTACTCACTCTTTGAAGTAAATGGCACTCACCTCTCAGCGGATTCAACTTCATTTCTTGAAAAGCGTCGGCGCGGCCTTGTGCGATTCACCAATTCCCTTGTTTCACATCCTGTCCTCAGTCAGGAGCAGCTTGTTGTGATGTTCTTGACAGTACCTACGGTATGTTCTCACTACTTTAGATGAGGCCCAGACTGAGATGAAATAGGAGCTCTCAGTGTGGCGAAAGCAAGCGACAATATCTGTGCAGGATGAATTTGCCGGACGCGTTCTCCCCCCAGAGTTAGAGGACTCCCTACCATCTACCCTTATAGATACCTTCGACACGGTTAGAGGCGGTGTCAAACGCTCAGCGGAGGTTTACATCAATCTCTGCACGCTTCTCGAGCGATTAGCCAAGCGGAACGAAGGCCTTGCCGCTGATCACCTGCGGTTCTCGCTCGCCTTACAGTCTCTCACAGAAATGACGCGGGACACATACGCGATAGACACCAACGACGTACCCTTACTGAATGAAGGCATCAAGGCCACGGCAAGGCACCTGTCCGCCAGTCAAAGCCTTCTGGAAGACGAGGCCCGGGCGTGGGAAGACGGGATGTTGGAAGACCTAAAGCGCCAACGGGACAACCTCGTCAGCGTACGGGAGATGTTTGACCGGAAGGACCGCCTTGCCCGTAACAACATTCCCCAGTTAGAGAAGCGGATCGAAACCAATGAGCGGAAGCTCCAAGACCTACGAGCGCGGCCTCAGGGAACGGTCAAGCCGGGCGAGATAGAGAAAGTTGAGGAGTCGATATTCAAGGTTTGCGCTACACTTCTGATTGCTCCAGACAGTTGACTAACCCATTCTGTAGGACAAGGAATCCATTGTACAACAGCATGCGCGCGGGGTATTCATCAAAGAGTGCATCCGAGACGAGCTTATATATTTCCAACAGAGCCAGTATCACATTAGCCGGCTTCACCAGGACTGGAGTCAAGAGCGAGTGAAATACTCGGAACTGCAGGCTGACAACTGGCGGTCACTGGGTGACCAAGTGGAGGGGATGCCTTTAGGAGACTAAGCACTAGGTCGCTGATGCGAGTCGGAGCAACAACCCTGCGCTGGGGGGCTTCATGTATTGCTATTGCTTTTTTGCCTTGATGTTTGCTGTTCCTTCGCGAGTGCAGGTGTTTACTGCGTATATGTTGTTCTTTTAGCCGAGATATATATCCATCTATCTTCATGAGATTCGTTTGCTCTCGCGGTGTCTGCGGTTTACACGTGTCGTATTCGACGTCTGCGAGTAATTGTGATACTTGGGCATTTCTCAGACGCTTATGCAGATTACCTGCAGGGAGCGATATTGCTGCGAGAGAGAGACTCTGGTCAGGTATCTCGGGCTCGGATTAGCATCGGCCTGCCCCGGAGGCGTCGAATTCCCCGATCAACTGGAACACTGGAACCCGTGACGACCGTGGCGCCCGACTGAGTCTAGCGGCTGGGCTGGCCCACTGCAAGCGGGTCAATCTCCGATCCTCCTCCAATCATGTGGAGAACCTCCTAGGCAGCCTTGCAAGGCTGGCGAGGTTTGTTATCGAGGGATAAATCGTAACTCGGACAGATTCCGGTAAGGGGTGTTCGGGGCCTCGAGGGAGTAAGGGAGCCTATAGATGCGGCGATGTATCTTAGAATGACAATCGCATGTCCAACCATGTGGCAATCTGTCAGGACTCGAGCGCAGCAGGTGCAGAAACAACCCGGGCTTCAGCAGGGCACGGCGCCCAGACATTAGCGGCATGGCCTCGGCAGTGCGTCATCCTGGCTGTAGATGCAAAGGCGAGTAAATAGTGAGTACCGACGCTCTGAAGAAGGTCTCTAGACTATCTCGGGTCATGAACAATCTGAATACCTGAGTCCGGCGCAGAATTTGCAGCGGCTCTAGGAGGATTCTTGAAGCGTCTGCTTGCATTACGTAGGGATGCTTCCCTTGGGTTGGGAGAACGCCAAGCCCAGGACAAGGACGGTCGGAAACGGCTCGCCGCTCGTTTTCCTCTCCTCTCCTCCCCATCTCCATCCTACGAGGCTACGCCCCAGAATAATCAGCAACTGTGCTGCTATCTTGCTTCTCATTCGTCAGTGGCAGTCTTGGACAAGACGACATGCTCCCCTCTTGCCGGGTTTTGCGCTCGATCGTGGTCTTGGTCTTCGCTTCGTAATTTTTTGGAACGCTCCTTCCCATTTTTGGACCTTCCCAAGCCTCCAGCGCCCTGCTGCCGAGACGGTCTCCTCTCTTGTCCTGCTCTTGTCCTCCTCTTGATTTCTCTTGATCTGTCTTGACTTCACTTATCGTCTTGTCATAATCCCCCAGTATACGTCACTCGTTCATTGCTCCAGAGAGCTCGAACGTATTCACTACTCTGCATCCATTCGCTCTACACGCTTACAAACAAGGTAAGTCTCGTTGCCGTTTGCTCCGCTCACTAGTCGATCGCCCCTCTGCCTTGAGCGTCCCTTATAAGTCGCTTCGCCTTGCTAATTCTTTCGTCTGTCTAGCATCTCATTCACTTGCATCCATCACTCGGATCCCTTCGCGAGAAGGGATGCCCACCTCCGCACTCGCCTAGTGCCCGCCGCGACTCTCACTCAATTGATCCGGCGTGTGCTTTACTTCTTGACTCGAAGTTTACGACTAGAGAGAAAACGAAATTCGGCGATAAGGCTGGAATTCCGATACGTGAATACTCCGAAATTGTTATAACCTGCTGTCGCCATGGCGTGGGAACACCTCGATATCGATAAGCCCCACCTGGCGTACATGATTCTGGGAGGTTTCACCGGGTTGTTCATGCTGTGCTCCCTCTTCGTCAAGGAAAAACTCTACATTGGCGAAGCGACTGTGGCCACAATCTGTGGAATCATCTTCGGACCTCACGCTGCGAACCTGTTCAACCCAATCGAGTGGGGAAATGTGGACAAAATCACCTTAGAATGCTCCCGAATTGTCCTCGTCGTGCAATGTTTTGCGGTGGGTGTCGAACTACCAAAGGCGTATATGGAACGCCATTGGAAGTCTGTGACACTCCTGCTTCTACCTGTCATGACTTGGGGCTGGTTAATCACGAGTCTTTTCATTTGGTGGTTGATTGAACCACTTACTTGGCTTGAAGCTTTGGTTTGCTCGGCCTGCGTCACGGCCACCGATCCTGTCCTTGCCTCTTCCGTTGTCGGTAAGGGTAAGTTCGCCAAACGTGTTCCGAGGCATTTGCGAGATCTCCTGTCTGCCGAGTCTGGCTGCAACGACGGAATGGCGTTCCCATTCATCTATCTCGCGTACTACATCTTGCATTACCGCCCAGACGCAGGCGCTGTATCACTGCACTGGTTTTGCATAACAATCCTATACGAATGTGTGTTCGGAGCGATCTTCGGTTTTACAATCGGTTATCTAGCTCGCCATGCGATCAGGTTGGCCGAACGTAGGCAGCTGATCGATCGTGAAAGCTTCCTCGTCTTTTACTTCGTCCTTGCTCTTTTCTGCGCGGGTTCTGGGAGTCTTCTTGGCATGGACGATTTACTCGTCGGGTTTGCGGCTGGAGTGGGCTTCAGTAATGACGGTTGGTTTACGGAGAAAACGGAAGAATCGCACGTATCGAACGTCATCGATCTGTTACTCAACCTGGCATATTTCGTGTACCTGGGCGCCATCCTTCCCTGGGCTGACTACAACAATGCCGAAATTGGCTTGAATGCCTGGAGACTGGTTGTTATCGCGATCCTTGTCATTTTCTTCCGCCGCATTCCAATCATGTTAATCCTCAAGCCGATCATTCCGGATGTGAAAACTTGGCGCGAAGCCCTATTTGCGGGACATTTTGGTCCAATTGGTGTCGGTGCCATCTTCGCCTGTATCTTGGCCAGGGCCGAACTTGAGAATGGCTCTACTCAGCCTGTGGTGTCAGCGGATTTGCCTAAGCCGCAGACGCACAATTACTACATCGTGCAAATCATTTGGCCACTCACGACATTTATGGTCATCTCGTCCATTCTTGTACATGGTTCCTCCATCGCGGTCTTTACTCTAGGAAAACGTATCAACACCCTGTCGATCACACTTTCTTACACTCAGGCCAACGAGGAAGGTCCATCATGGATGAACCGTTTGCCGCGCGTTCAGTCTTTGGCGAAAGGCTCAATGTCCTTCCGCAAAGCCGATGACTCAGAAGAATCTTCGCCCAATCCGAATGAACCCGAATATCCGCCTGGAACCTTGCCGCCTATCGGTCTACCCGGTAACTTCCTCCGCAGGCAACAGGAAGATGATACGGGCTCGCCAACTGGCAAGGTGTCCAGCCGCAGAGGCCGCAGACGTCACAGAAAGAACAACGGAGCGGGAGGTCCCATCAGTCAATCCGCCATTGCCCCTCTACGACCATCAGAAGTTGAATCGGAAGATGCTGAAAAGGCACTTAATGATACTGGATCGTCGACACCTTCGCCTTCACCTGCCAAATGGCGCCAGGCTACGGTCAATGTTTATGTGGAAGGATCCGATCTAATCTTCGAAGATAGGGATGGAAATGTTCTCAAGACGGAGCATGTCGGTCACATGTCGGCTGAGGAACAGAAGCGTCATGTCGAAGCGGAACGGTCTAAGTTGAACTTGGAGTTGCAGCAGTCACCTAACGCGACAAAACCGGAGAGCTCCGAGGAGCAGCCCACCATTGGCGACCAGTTGGAACAGACGGTTAGTGACAAGGCCAAACATCGCCGATTCGGTCAATGGTTCAGCTTCGGAAAAGAGCGACCCGCGAAGAGGGAGAAGAAGGCCGAAGAGAAACCCGGAGAAAAGGCGGACAAACAGGCAGACGAGAAAGCAGATCCGAAGGCTTCCAAGGGCAAGAGTCGTTCCGCTCATGCTTACCAATTCGGCAACACCATTATCGTAGAGGACGCGGACGGAGAAGTCATCAAGAAATACTCCATCCCATCACAAGACAAACCTGAGGATCCCAAGGCAAACGCTCCTGTTCGGCGCGGACTGGTCCGCATGGGGACATGGTTCGGCAAGGAAGGAGAGGGTGAATCATCGCAGACAGGAAAGAAAACGCAAGCGACCGAATGGCTTGCTGATGATGGACTACGGTTTACTCTCGCGAATGATGAGACAGTCGGAAAACATGGCATCGAGCACAAGGGACAGCGGATGACTAAGCAGCAGTTTGCTGACCAGATTAGGAATCTTGGCCCGAAAGCCCGGCAAAGTGTTGTTGAAGAATCCAATGCCCCTAAACGCGTCAAAGAAGCTGCTCGCGACGATGCTCAGCAAGCAGAACGTCGCGCGTCCGTCGCTGGGCCGGAGCCGATCACGGAGGACCCTCACAATGATCTTGAGTCGGTGAGCACCAGCGATGAGGAGTCAGAACATGAAGAAATACCTGGTCCGAATGTCGCCGAGGCCTTGGCACGTATTGCCGCAGGAACTGCTGCCGATGAGCGGCGCAGAGACCTTAGCCCGGCTGACTCTCCTTCACATTCGCCCCGTCAGCGGAGCCCTCGTACGCGAAGAGATTCAGATGACGACGGCACCGAACGAGTTCCACCATCTCAGCTCCGGGAAGCTGCTGGATTTGCTCGTCCGCCACAAGAGCCCGACTTGGATGACACTGGTGAAACACCCGCGGAACGTCGACGTCGTCTAGCTGCTCTGGGTGAATGGCACAACTCGGATTCGGAAGTGGGCGACTCGGACGCTGCAGAGTCAGCCAATGAAGACAATGGCTCACGGAGGCCACGCGGTAAGATCTCGTTTGCCGACGGGACAAATCTTGAAGCGGGTAGCACATACGATCGTGAGGGCAACGGCCTGGGCTCTTCCCGGCTTCGATCACGACGTAATAACAGATCAGGTGTCTCCTGGGGCGGCCGAGGCAGATAGTCGATTGCGGCCAGCCGTAGGAGAGAAAAACAAACAACCGAATGTCTAATTAGTTCCAGCGTTGATGCTATTTGCATCAGTACATATTTTAGATACTGAGTTACTGTCTATAGATACTATTATTGCTAATGATAGGCATGTTCTACATCCTCCCAGTCCTCGGCGTTCTCAAAGTAGTTGGTCACTTACCTATTATTCCATCAACAATAGTAACTATAGGCAGTAACTCAGTATCTAGAATATGCACTGATGCAATAGCAACACTGAAACTAATTAGACATTTGGTTGTTTGTTTTCCTCTCCTACGGCTGGCCGATCTCGACCCTGAATGGACATAGTCTACAAGCTAGGGAGATGAGGCAGTAGGGGGCAAGGTAGGCAGATGAGAGCAGGAAGCAGGAAGCAAGCTAGGCAGAAGGGAGCAGCATAGGCAGAAGGGAGCAGCATAGGCAGGGGATTGCCAGGCCGGGCTGATGTGCCGCTTCAAGATCCGTCCTGTCGGCGAACAATGCAGCGTACGAGACTCCGAGCACATCCAGCAAATCCCGACCAGTGTCCTCAAATTGCACTAGAGATACAGTTCAGATCAAAGTCTGGCATCCCTCAAATCCGGACCTGGCTGCTCTGACCCATGCGCGTCAATTCACCAATGACCTTCAGAAACAACCTCTCGTCCGTGTCCGCTCCACTAGGGGTGTACCCCGACCTCGCCCGTCTCCCCAGAACCACACCCAGAACCTCATCGGCTGCCTCTAGTCCAAGTCCGTCATTTCCGCGCCAAGCAATATGCGTGTCTGGCCTCACGAGCACCAGATCCCGTTCCCAGATGGTCCGCACGTGCTCTTCGCCCCGCAACACGACATGCTTCAGCGGGAACCCCCTCCGTTCTGCCGTACTCACCAGGCCTTCTGCTTTGATGAGTTCTGCCTCGTGGGATATGAAGTGCATCAAGGTCCAATGCAATCCAAGGAGGTCGTATGTGCTCGTCACCCCATCTTTCAGATAGACATGCGGGGCTCGACGTCCTGGCTTGGTGCTTGGTTTGTAGCGATGGACATCCCAAGCATCATCCGTACTCTTTACTTGGTCACTCTCTGGTAGTAATCGCTCAATTTCAGTCCAGATACACGGACTAAGCTCATACCTCACGTCCAACTCGATCCCGCGATCCAAGATATCGGGTCCCGAGTCCGCGATCCACCGTCGCAGCAAGGCTCTTGTATAATCGCCCTCTTCGGACTCTTCATCAAGCGCGTCTCCATATTTTTCATACAAAATGCCTAATTTGATGTGCTCCCCGAGATGCCGGAATGACCGACACAGGGCTCGCATCATGGTCGGCCGCCGCTCAACACCATACGAAGCAAGTAAGTGCCTCCCACCGTACTCCTTGATTACGGCAGAGAGGCGCCAAGCTAGGGCAAGCGCGTCGACGATTCCGCTGTTGAGGCCGTACCCGCCATGGGGTGGCGAGATATGGGCGGAATCTCCGGCTAGGAAAACAAGGCCGGAGGGAGCCGCGTAGGAAGATGCAATTCCAAATCCAGGCTGCCATGTGCTGCTGACCAAAATCTCGTCGATGGGTGGGCTCCAGGGAGATTGGTTTGCGTGGCCGCCTAGGACGCGGTAGATGGCTGCCTTGGGATCAAGGGTCGGGAAGGCGGGAATAGCGTCATGGTCGCCGGCCTCGTCGCCTGGGGCCGGATTTTCGGACGGAACTTCCGGGAGGGGGCAGTGCGCTGTAAATGTGTCCTTGTCATCTTGATCGATTAGGAAGCCAGAACCTGCGGGAAAAGCGTGCCAGAAGCGGGACTTGTTTCGGTTGAGGGTTGAGGCCAGAGCCTTGGAGCGGAAGTGCACGAGTTGCAAGCGGAGGGGACTGGGATGATCATTAGCATTGCATCAAGTATTGTATCGATGGGACAGAGAAGAATGGAGAAGAGGTAGGAGACTAGGAGACCATACACTTTGGCGCCAACCATCTCAATTCCAGCGGCACTTCTCACAGCACTCTTTCCCCCATCACAGCCAACAAGGAATTGCCCAACAACAGTCTTTTCAACTTCATTCGTATCCGCAAGTCTAACTTCGACCTTACCTTTTTTCTCAGCATGCTCTACATACCTCCATCCCCCGCAAAACTCCACGTTCTCGCAATCCAGCACCAACCCTCTCAACCACCTTTCCACCACAATCTGCGAGCATCTCTGTCCCGGATCCGCAGAATAGGACCCATTGTTCACTCTCGCACTCTCCCATTTTTGCTCTTTGACGCTTGGAACACTCCACCGTCCGAACTCCTTGCCTTTCTCCGGGTGCAAGGAGGTCGCAAATACGCACTCAAAGCTGACATCCTGACCAACAGCACCGGGTAGCGCTCGACACTGATCTGCAAGGCCCAGTGTGCGCAAAACCTCCATGCTTCGCGAATTCGTCAGGTCCATTTTAGGGTATTCAGTTGTTTTCTCACGGGAGTTTTGTTCGATGAGGAGGGTTGAAACTTGGAGTCGGGAGAGGGTGTAGGAGAGGATCATCCCGACGGGCCCAGCGCCGATTATGATGACTGGAAGAGAGCTTTTTGACATCTTCGTCGTGGAAGTAAGCACAGTTGACGGGAGACTTGATTTGGATGGAAGGGAGGGTTGAGCGGCTTATTTATCCACTTCGGGGGGAAGATAACCTGGGTAGAAACCTGGTCTCAAAGCCAGTGAATGAATGATGTCCAAAAGGTTTCCTGGTGACATGCCACTTCACTATCAGGGCACTATTCGACTCTAGTTCGCTCGAATGGGTAAGTTGATCACTGTGCCTATCAAGTCAGCCCTAATGCGCCTCCTCACCATTCACAAATTTACCAAATAAGCTTTCTTTGTTGACATTCCCACACTGCAACGATCGCCAAAGGGATCGAGTCATGCTGTCATGCATGATCTGTAAAAGAGAACTCGAACCAAATCCCTGGTCACTGGTTCTATTCGTCTGGGTGGAGAATGAGGTTTAGGGCTTAGGCCGGCTTGGTCCCCGTAAGCACACCGGACGATTGAGTCCGTGAGGACTCAAACATAATCTCCAAATCTTGAGTCACCCAGTTTCTAGATAAATGGGGCCCCTAGGCTTGATTCTGATCGGCAGGCCTGGAATACGCCATTACTACGAGCTCTCGAACGCAGAAGCTAGGCTCAAGTTGAAGTCAACTTTTAGCAAACTGGCCTTCGAGCTACCATAGGTCAACAACATGACATGGGCTACTCGGACAATCTGCGCTTCGATGCAAATCTAGATGATAATGTGACCGTCGGATCAACGTTGCTTGGTTCGTAGCCCAGGACTTTGAGTCTTGTAGAAGCGTTCCACCCTTTGCCCTGGCTTCCAGTATTGGTGGAACAATTACCTCAAGGGCTACTGACACAAGAGGCAGATCGCTCTTAGTGACGCGGAACTCATGTCTAACGTTCGCGTTCCGGATATAACACCTCTCGTGCTCAATGATGTGCCTTCCATCCTGGGTGACAAGTCTCACTGACCATTTAGCTGCATAGACCCATAAGTCACGAGCGTCCTCATAATCTGAATCCATCAAATCCAGGTATAGCTTTCCGGTAAAGACATCGGGTTTCGAGAAGTTGATTTTGTTCCATCGACCCCTATCTGTAGTTCCCATTGGATAAAGGACTTTATGTTCCCCCGCAAAGGACACTAGGATGAATGGACGCTTCATCCAATCTATTCCAGAAACCCTCGTGACCCGAATCGTCATGCATGACCATGAACAAGACGATAGGCTTACGTCTGATGGCAAGTAAGCATTGATCAAAGATACCCCGGCCAAAAATCCCTTCCGAAATGCGACCTGCACTGGTGATAGCTGCAAGTTTGAATACGCACGCGCTCCGTTGGCGAGAAGAAGTTGGCAAATATCCAAGCTCGGTTGTTCACTTTCACAGGCGTGGTAGAGGGCTGTTTTCCCCGAAATATCAGAGTGGTTTGGGTCTGCTCCAGCTACCAACAGTCGCTCTACCATCGATAGGTGACTGTTCTGTACAGAGACGTGAAGGGGTGTTTGTCCAAGATTATCCTCAGCGTCCAGTAAAAGTTGTCCTGAGAGATATCTTCTAGAGACTGCAAGGTCAAGGAAGCGAGAGAGTGTTTCGATACTATCTCCTTGGGCAATGTGGTGGAGCGCTGTTTTCCTTCCCAAGTCGTAAAGGTTTGGTTTCGCACCATGCTCAAGCAACAGCTCCATAACCTTGGTATACCCTTTGTCGGCTGCAGCAATGAGAGGATACACGTACACCCCCCCTTTTTTATAGGGGCTTTCTCCGGTTGATAGCATGTAATTAACCCATGATGTGAGTCCATGGTCCGCGGCGAAGTACAATAAGCTTGTAGAGCGTGGAACATTATCTGCTAGTTGTAACCAGCGTTTCCAAAGATTACCACCGTGATGCCTCAGCTGGTCAAGGATTTGTTTCGGGTTTGCGCCATATCTGTCTGCACGCATAGCATGAAGAGGAAATGCTTCAAGTGCGTATGAAAGTAACGCTGAGTGGTCTTTCAAGGTTTATGGTATGATTGCTTCTGAACGAAGGCTCTCAAGATCGCTTACAACTCGTTCCATAACATCAGGGTCAACTGCTGACGACGTGTCTCGCAGAAACTGTTCTAACGCATAACTTTGAAGAGCGGAAGGCGTTTCTGCTTCGCCGTTCGTAGAGTTGTTTCTATTGATTAGAGGTGGAGTAATCGGAATAGAGGGTTTCGGGCTGTCTTCGCGGACCCTGTACTGCCCGGAGTAGTTTGAAGCTGATGATCCAAAGCTAGTCTCGCTCCTCGTTCGCTTGCCGATTGGGCGCGTCTTCTCAGCCTTCTGGCGTTGAGACGCTAGATCGTCCAGTTCAGAGATACGTATGTACCTCAAGCAAGTGACCAAAATATTGATATCTCCGTCCGTCGTAGCTGTATAGAGCTCAAGATGATCCAAGATCCGAAATCCTGCACCAGAAAGAAAAAACTCTCGAACCGAACCGTGGATGACCTGGACTATTCTCGTCTCACCCTCCCCACTGTTTAATGAGCCTGCATCGCCGCATACGGAACTCTTGTCATCAGCAACCAGCTGTAGATCTTGAACTTTGACTTCGACCAGACCTCTAGAGATTCTTTGAATCTGACGCTCTAGTTGCCAGGTGGTTTCTGTGAAATGATGCGATTTCCGCCATTCTTGCAGCGATGTCGGTGGCATATCAATGATCCAAGCGAGTATGTGATGCCATTCTAATATCCGGAGAGGTTTCATAGCATATATTGCCCACGAGAAGAATCTTAGAGTCAGCTCGCGGTCAGTGGAGTCAACGGTACTTAGCAGTTTTTCGAACAGCTGCTCCATTGCCAGAGGGACTACTCGCAGCTGCTCCTCGAGATACTTGAAGCTTCTTCCTCCATCATAACCCTCCAACACTGTCTCCACAGCAATGACAACCCAGAGAAACACCCCAGATGCCTTTTCGACAATAGCGTCTGTCAACTTGCACCATTCGGGGTGCCGATCTACACCAGCAGTCTTGAGTTTATGATCCACGTAGCGTCGTATGTCATCCGTATTTAGTTTGTCAATCTTGATTTCGGGGCAGTGATCAACGCTGACTTTTGAGTGCTCTCTGCTGGACAAGCAGATACTCAGCTTAGCGCCGACAAGATGCGATGTTGTCGTAATCTCACGGCATAGAAGAGCTAGACTTCTCATACCATTACTATTGCACTCATCCAGGCCATCCACAAACAAAAGCGTCCTTGATTCCCGCTGTTTCTCAAACAGAGCCTTCAAAAATGACTGAAGTTCTTCTTCGGTCCAATTGAGCCCTGCTCCGTCGTGCTCAAACTTATGGTCAAACATCTCCGTGAAAGCTTGAAGATCAGTCTGACTTGCTTTGAACAGCTGGTAGAGGATGGACTGGAAAAGCCCGAGCTTGTCTCTGTGATGACCTTTATCTTGAGTATCGAAAGAGAACATGGCCACCGATGTGCCTTGTTCCCGTAGCTCGTCCGCGGCCCGGCGGAAAGCATGTTTCATGAAGGTTGATTTACCAGCCCCTGGCTTGCCTTTGATCCAAATGAGACCCCTATGTTTCTCCACGTTGTAGCCATAATACCACTCAGCAAATCTATCGTCGTCGAAAACTTGGCGCCACGCCGTTTCGGGCGGACTCGTCTGGATTTGATGCGGAATCTCTAGCCCGGGAGGGCGCAGTGACCGTAAACAGTCTATTTTGAATCAGTTTCAGTCACTAATGGATGTTGCTCTAGATCAATGTAAGGCACTCACCTTGCGTCCTCGCCTTCGAATATGCGGTATACGCATGTCGATTGCCAGCATCCCCACTGAGACCACTCTTCAATTCCCCGTCCTTGCTCTGAATCTGGTTATCTGAGACCACTAAGAGAAGCTCTTTGGCGTAGGCTGCTGCTGCCGCTGCCGCATATCCTTGCCATATTTTGTTTTTATGTGAGTCGGCGTAGTCACATATTCCACGGATAACAAGGCACGGATAGTTGTTGGCCAGACCTGCAGCCTCCATTTCCACGCAATATGCCCCAAGTTCGCGTCCCAAACGGTCCCTCAAAAAGCTGTTTTTGATCAGTTGATTGCCAGAAGCTATTAAGCCGTAATGAATCACATGTTTGCTGCCAACTCGTTCATGCCGATTGATCAGCCATCTTTGGCTACATTTATGGCAAGTGAACATTCCTTCCTCATGGTGATAACTTGGATGGAATAGCTGGTCTGGACCAACATAGCCTGTGAACTTGTCGCGCATCCTGGGGTATTTCTTCCCGATTTCGTCCACGAACTTCGTTACTTGGCTGCCTTCCACTAGATGCGTAGCCTGTAACTTGGAGACGGCCGTCAAAAGGGTTTGCGGAGGCCGGTTGAGCGTGCCTGTACGCTCGAATTTGCCGCCACAAGTCGCCTTTCCCAGGTCATATTGGACAACGCCCCCATGAGTCGCACCGCTAGTTGGAAGACCGACCACGACATCTCCCAGCCTTATGTCTGCCTTTTCACTTGGAATGCCGCCTCCAATGCCCACGAGTAACCCAAATCTGATGGATTGAAAGCTAGACAGCAACTGCATCGCCACAGCTGCAGCAGAGGCGATGCCGTATTCTCCACTCGGCAAGCATGCTATAGCGACGTTGTGTGTCCCAATTCTTCCTAAGGTGTAGGCATTATGGTCGTTCGGCTTGACGGGTATATCACTGTGTACTTCATCGAGCATCGCCTTGGCCGCGGCCATCTCCAGTGGGAGTGCGCAAATCCATCCGACTGTGTAATCTTCATGACGTAGGGTCTTCATTGTCGAGGAAACTATGTGCTCGTCCACGTCTCACGAGATCATAATCGTGTCTGCTGCTCAAATGTCCTGGGAATGCCATTCAAATCCGGTGCGGAGAGAGATGAGGGGCGGGATGGTGGTGAGAAAAGACAAGACTGGCGAGGCTGGCGAGGCTGCACCTCTGCTTGGCTGTTTGGCTGTTTGGCCAATTCTCGTAAAACGCCACTCCGCATCGGGTGTCCAAGTGGCCATCACATCGAAAGCTTTCGGTAATGGAACTGTGTGTGAGTTAAAGATGAGTAGGAGGGGCCATGGATGGGAAGGATAGCGCGCTTGCCTATCAGTGTACTGTACGTGCTGGCTGGATTAGTCGGATCAACGTAATACTTACACAACTATTTTTGCAAGTTCGACTGCCTACGAAAGCAATCTTCAGATGTTCCAGAAAGTCTTTTGATATCATATGTATCTAGATAGAAGCAACGCTAATGATTTAGTTTCAAGTTTTCCGTATCCAATCCCAACGCCAGGCACCCGCGCAAAATCAAATTAAGGGTATGGTCTTGGAAAATGAGTATGTAGAAAATGGAAAAAGGGTGGTTGAAAGGGCCTCGAATAGAGGGGTATCTCAAAAGGTAAAAAGTCGCTCGATCGAGTCGGCTGCCTTCACAGAACTCCCCCGGGGAGGTTGATCTGCGCTTGTCTAGGCTCAAACCCTGCGCTGTTCGGCGCTGAACTTGGGCCGGGCGGATAGACAGTGTTGTTTTCTGGAGGTTGTTGTTGTTTCCGCAGCATGAACATCGGCTTCCGTCCTTCTTTTTCTAGCTGCTTGAACAGGATAAGCGGCCGTTCTTCTAACCCGAGGCAGCGTTCCTGGTCGCCGTACACAATGTAAAGGGCATATTGCTTCCAGTCACCATTGATGTTATACTTCTTAAGAGCAGCTGGAAGGACTTTGTAGCACGGATCGTCGACAGAGACCCGGAAAGACTTGAAAATCTCCACGCTTGGAGTTTCACCTCCTGCTCTGGAGTCAGACCGAGAGGGAATTTCTGAACGCGTGGCAGACGAGGGGGGCGGATTCAACCGATCCAAGCGAGCCTGGGACTGTGCATTGTCGTCGTAATGATCATGGTGGTTGCGGGCAGAGCCTGGTTGTGAGTACGCACGGGATGCTAGGGTCTGCGGCGCGCCGTAATGATTGCCAGGGGATGTCGGAGACGGTAAATTTGGCGATAGTTGTGACTTTCCATTCATAGTACTAAGGTGTGAGGATGCGGCAACGGCGGCGGCGGACGGGTCGAGGTTGGCGCCGTCATTGTAGGTTCGGCCCTCGTGGATAGAAGGTGGTATGTGAGTTGGAGAGTTGTTCTTAGGAGTCGTGCCTCCATGGACTCGCTTAGACAGGTTTCGAGACATTATTGAGCCGGAACGGTCCAGGATTGTTATGCCGGATGATTGCCCAGTCAGGGTGGACCCTGAGAATCGATCGTCGTGGTAGCTGTCCGTAACCGGCACAGCAGTAGGCGGGGGCAGCGGTTGAGATTTATCTTTTGCCATCTTGAAAACGGGAAGAAGCTCCTCCCTCAGCCGTCGGTAGTCCTCTAGGACACGTCGTAGCTCAGTTTCCACAGTGATTATCTTGTCGTCCCGAAGTCGGATAGATTGAATAAGACGAGCAATATCTTCCTGTGTTGCGCTCTCGTTCATACTTTGATCGGCAGCTATGCGAGGTTAGCACAGTGGTTGGTGTGAAAACAAAGGAATATTGAAACATACAAAGAGGAATATAGTGGTCGGCATCGAGCGGAATATCCTGCTTGACTTTGGTCTCGTACACGCTCTTGAGGATAGTCAAACGGTGTCCCACGCTAGCAATGCCCATTTCCTTTAACTCATCGTGCCTCAACGCGATGAGCGCCTCTCCAACGATACCATTCTCTACAAATGCGTTGTCAGTGGTGTTCTAGTCTCGCGGTGTCTCAAGTCTCAACTCACCTATGAACGATTGGCGATATTGACGGAGACCCAGAGATGTGACATAGCTGGCGCATTCTTCGGCAGTCCATTCGGTGATTATTGTTCTCGGTGACTTGGAATTGTCGTCGTGATGTGCAAAGGTGGGAGTGGGTTCTGCTGAAGGGAATTCTGATTCTGACGCGGAGCCTTCTGAATCTGTCGCAAGGTGAGGGGATGTGATGACACTGCGCTCATACTCATCATCCGCGTCGGAATCTGCGTGGTATAAAGTATGGAGCGACATAGCGATGGTGAGTGGAGGACTGACGACGCCCACAAGGGAGAGGGTGCAGTGGACGTCGTTCGGCTAGGACCGGTGCAATACTGGACGCGACGGCGGCTGAATATGAGGGGTTTCAAGGTCGTAAAAATGTCGTAATCGTGTCATTCACTGTGGACGCAAAAGCTAAGGAGTGTGCGAGGATCGGCCAAGCGGGTGTGCCACATGGGATGGCCGGCGGCTGAAACAGGAAAGTCGGCGACTCGAAAGAGCGAGAAGTCAGGGACAGAGGTAGTATCAAGGGATAGTTTCGCCGATGTTCAAATAAGACGCTGATGCTCGACGATAAGTAGCAGGAGATTGTGATCGATCGTTAGCGCCAGCGACGATGGCGATGAGAGCGGAGGCGGGGAAGCTCAGGCAGAGATGTCTGGATGAGGAGCGGACTGGGGGAGCGGCGGCAATACGCCCGTCCGGAGCAGAGGCACAAAGAGCGAACGAAGAAAGATATGACGATGGAAAAGCTGCGATATGCCTGGTCGCAAGGTGATGGGCGAGTCGGCGAAGTTGTTGATCTGCTTGGGGCGCGAAGACACCAAGATCGTCGCACGTGATGCCAGTCTAGACACTCGTCCAGCTGAAGGTGACAACAAGAGTCCACGACAACCTGCTCTATTTTAATACCGACTGCAAAGGATAAGCTGAAGCTTTATCATGGCTCCCAATGATAAGAGTACGGATCGTCGGATCCCCCCGACTCCTTTAAGAAGCGAAACTCAGGCTTCAGCCCTCATCCTTGCGTCCTAACAACCCCCAGCCAAGCCAGCCTTCGAGGACCATTACCTTGTCCGAAGCTCTGTCCGAAGCATTCAGTGGATCGCTCAATCTATCAAGAGAATAATCAATATCCAACTCACTTGAAGGATCCTCAAGGGAAAGGAATAGGGGATGTTCCCAGGAATTGACGTCTCTGGATGGTCGACTCGAGGACGACTATTGCGCACGCATTGCTACTAGTCTCGGGCGTTGACTCTCTACGAAAATCACTATCGGACGATATATGGATAGACCCTCTTCTCCGGATCAATAATATTCGCGATTGTCCAAGATGACCTGGGTCAATGCTGTCAAAAACCAATAGTGCCGGACCCTTTACTTGTTTGGCCATTTAGGGGCTCCAAATCCTCCGCCATTATCCGTCGGACTGGCTACTTCAGCTTCAATAACTAGTTAACGAGGTATATTGTCCGCCGCGCAAAGTCAGCATTATCCTCTTCCTACTGTCTCTCCGAGCTTTGCCACTCCCTTTCAACGGGCGTCCGCTCAGAACCCGCGTCAGCCACATTCATAATCCCTTGAGTCTTGACCAGCCGTCAATGATGGCATGATACAGACTCATCCGCCCTTCGCTTAAAAAGAAGCGGTCGAGCGTTTTGCGAGATTAGGGCTGTGCTCTCTACAGTTACTACGTACTCAGAATCTCCTTAATACTGAGTCTGTACGGAGTACTCCGTACAGCAAATATTTCTCGCGGAGCTGATGCGCCTCTGCAGTATACTCCGGAGTACTTCGTATACCGCGACTCCGCATGCGTAACTGCCCACACTTGTTTTTGTGGGCCGCAGTCAATTCTCCTGAGATCGGGCATCGTGCCTATAATGACTCTGTCTTTACAGTTCGGTTAACAATTGCCGAGTCCCAGATCCTTCAACTCCAGGCGCCGGGGGCTGCTATAAATATCGCTTGCCCTATCCCGGACTCCACATTTGTACCTCTGTAAAAGAGGGCGCTTAGCAGGTTGACCGCGTGCTGCCAGCTGCAGCCTTGTGCCTTACTCTTGAGTTTTGACACTTTAATATTTCCTAGACAGTGGGAGCTATATTAGAGATGCATGTTTCTGTCTGCAAGCCTAGAGACCCTGGTCGCGAGTCTGACTGCGCGGTCCCGGGACTCGGTAGTCAGATCTATATATTTGGAAGACTACAGTATGCTTGCGATGCAGACATTGCTACGCCTTTCACACTCAAGCCTTACCGTTGAACACTCGTCACGCAATTGACACAAAGTAACATATAGATAGCCCTGTGAGCCTTAGTAGACGATCATTTCTTTCTAGCCTTCTCCTTTATTGCGCGGTTGCTCAGGTGGCATCTCACACCGAACTTCAACCGGACCCGAGTTTCAACGCTACTCTTCTCTCTCTCAGCCTCATCCTTAACTCATAAAACAACACCCTAACACAGGTCCGTAAATCAGGAGAGCACACAAAGTCTCTTCCAAGGGCCGCATTCCTGGTCGCCGCAAGCTGGTCGCCCGGCTCGGCGCAGATCAAGTCCTCCGCTGGCGCATTCATTTTCTCCGCCGACCTTTGACTTTGCCTATACTTGGTTCCCTTCAATTTCTAGAACTATATCCTACGCTGCTACATATTGATCTTTCGAACCCCCCCGATCGAATTGTTATCATACAATATCTCCTCGAAATACCCATGCGCCCCGCGCAATCCATCTAAAGCCAAGGACCCAGTCCGCGCGGATACCGAATCGCCCTCACTACGGACGCCGGACCCCCACGCCGACAGACACCAATTTACCTAGAAACGAAACCCACCTTCTACAAATCACACATTCCATACTAGAGCGCCAAAGCAATCTTCCTACCACCCATAACGATGCCCTCCCCCCCCTCACAATCCGCCAACTCCGGGCCGCTGAACCCAGCGGACCTGGAATCCGACCTCCTCAACCACCTCGCCTCCACACACGCGCTCGACGACCTCCACACAAACCTCCTCTCCACACTGCAGCGGCTCGGCTGGACCGAGAAGATTCGGCGGCTATCGACGGAGCTCCTCCGCGCGAACCGGTGCGAGCGGTTCGACGATGTCGTCGAGGCAGTCGTCGCCTCGGCGCAGGGCCGCTCGCATCGGTTCCTGGTCGATTCGGACTCGGAAAATAACGGCGGTGCTCGCGCAAACCACACGCACAATGCAAACGGGGATGTGGACGGGGTGGAAGGTAACGGTGGCTACTCGTTTGAGACTGCGGACGTGCGGATTCCGAGCGGTGTGGTCGAGCAGGGGTATCGCGCGATCAAGGATCTGCTGAGGGAGGTGGTTATACTTGAAGATGAGGGTGATGGGGCTGGGGGCAGTAGTAGTGGTGCTACTGGCCCCAGTGCGAATATTGCTGTTGAGGTGATAGGGGAGAGTGCGGCGAAACGGCAGGTCGAGAAGTCGGCTAATGGTGATACAAGTCCGACCAAGAAGGGGGACAAGAAGGGGGACAAGAAGGTGAAACAGGGCAAACAGGCAAAGTGACTCCCTGAACCATGTTTCGGGGGACTCTGTACGGTTCGGTTGAGGGCTGGCTCGTTCCTGGCGTTATGGGTAGGGATTTCTGGTGTTAAGAGTGACGGCATTTACATCTGATACCAGCCTTGTTATGTACAACACTTTGGTGGGAATCATTGCTTCAAATTTAAGGAGCTCATCGGTCAAACTTTACGTCTATATCATATATTATGGACTGTATCACAAGTCAAAACCAATGTGTTCGTTCAATGATGATGTCGAGGGGGACCGTTCCCTGTGGCCAGGAACCTGTATCCCCACCTCGGCTATATCTAACTAGTGTCGACACATAGCGCGTTATGTAGGAAAAGCAAAGGGAATTTAATCGTAGAGGCTGTCGTCATTACCGGCTTCACCAAATGTGTTGCTGTTATCCGCAACTTCATTTGCAGAGGGGAAGCGGAAGAAGGAGCTGCCGCCAGAGTTCTTCATACTCTGGGCGAAAGCTTCATATCGGCGAATCTCAACGTCGCTGACGGATCGTCGGGCCGTCTTCATAGCCTCTTCGAAGTGGGCCCGCGTGAGCTCGGGAACGGGGTCTTCCCCTTCTTCCTCCTCATCTTCCATCTTGATATCCTCACCCGCAGCCTCACGCTGCTTCTGGCGTTCAATGTCCAGACCAATGGATTCTTTAATAGCAAGCTTGACGGCACGCTGGGTAACGAATCCAAGATCGGCACCGGAGAATCCGTGGGTCTTGCTCGCAATGAAGGGAATGTCGATATCGGAAGCGACAGGGGTCTTGCGGAGCTGGGCCTTGAGAATACCCTCGCGGGAAGCCTGGTCGGGAAGAGGAACGTAGACCAGAGTGTCAAGACGTCCGGGGCGCACCAAGGCAGCGTCAAGTTGCTCAGGCCTGTTGGTAGCACCGATGACAAAAACGTTCTTCTTGGAGGTCATTCCGTCCATTTCTGCTCTCACATTAGTATCTTGTCAAAAATGGACAAATAGGAATACTCACCAGTGAGAAGCTGGTTGACGACACGGTCGGAAGCACCACCAGCATCTCCGACGGAGCCACCACGGGACTTGGCGATGGAGTCCAACTCATCGAGGAAGACAACACAGGGGGCGGCAGCACGGGCCTTGTCGAAGATATCACGGATGTTGCTCTCAGACTCACCAAACCACATGCTCAGCAACTCAGGACCCTTAACGGAGATGAAGTTCGCGGCACACTCGTTGGCAACGGCCTTGGCAAGCATAGTCTTACCAGTACCAGGAGGACCATAGAACAGAACACCGCGAGAAGGTGACATGCCGAACTTTTGGAACTTCTCGGGATGGTCGACAGGGTACTGAACGCTCTCGATGAGCTCGCGCTTGACTTCCTCCAGACCACCAATGTCCTCCCAGCGAACGTTTGGAACCTCGACGACAGCAACCTCGCGGAGAGCGGAGGGGTTGGAGACGCCAAGGGCATAGCGGAAGTTCTCCATGGTAACACCAAGAGAGTCCAGGACCTCCGCATCGATGGTGTCCTCGTCAAGATCAATAAGGTCCATCTTCTCACGGATCTGCTGCATGGCAGCCTCAGAGCAGAGAGAAGCAAGATCAGAACCAACGTAACCGTGAGTCTCCGCAGCGATGGTCTCCAAATCGACATCACCGCCAAGCTTCATGTTCTTGGTGTGGATGGAGAGAATCTCGAGACGGCCAGTTGGGTCAGGAATGCCAATGTCGACTTCGCGGTCGAAACGACCAAAGCGACGAAGAGCAGGGTCAATGGAGTTGGGACGGTTGGTGGCGGCCATGACGACAACGTTGGAGCGAGCCTTCATACCGTCCATCAGGGTTAGGAGCTGAGAGACAACACGGCGCTCAACCTCTCCGTTGGTCTTCTCACGCTTGGGCGCGATCGAATCAATTTCATCGATGAAGATAATAGCGGGCGAGTTCTTCTCAGCTTCCTCGAAGGCCTTGCGGAGGTTGGATTCCGATTCACCAGCCATCTTGGACATGATCTCAGGGCCGTTGATCAAGAAGAAGAAGGCACCGGTCTCGTTGGCTACCGCACGAGCCATGAGAGTCTTACCCGTACCGGGAGGACCATACATGAGGATACCACGTGGAGGTTTGATACCGATGGACTTGAAGAGTTGAGGATGACGGAGCGGCAGTTCGACCAACTCACGAATCTGGGCCATCTGCTTGCGGCATCCACCAATGTCATCGTAGCCAACTTCGTTCAAGTTGTTCTCCTCATCCTCACGCTGGATTGGCTCACCGTCGCTGTGAATGATAGTATCCGGAGCAACGATACCGAACTCTGGGGGATCCACCTCGACAACTTTGAACTCGACTTGTCGCATACCACCTCTTACTGTGAAGAGATCGCCCTGCTTCACGGGTCGGTATCCATCACGGAAGTAGGGAGCAAGGTAGACGTCAAAGAGGGATCCGGTAAGGCCCTCAACGGTGTCGGCGATAGGAAGGACGGCAATACGCTTGGCCTGTGCACGAGGAAGGAGCAATTAGCCGCCACTCAACGCCCCTCAGAATCAAGAAAACTCACATATTTGATATCAGGACAGGCGTGCACAGTGATAATATCACCGTGCTTGACACGCAGATTATGCCTGACAACCCTGTTGATACGGGCGCTTCCATCGTCAAGATCATCATCGGCAAGCACAATCAGGACCGTCTCCTTGCGCTTCTTGCCTCGAACCGTGACTGTGTCGCCTCGGAAGAGTCCAAGGGTGTCCATGGTGTTGTTGGAGAGAGAGATCGTAGAGTTATCATCGTTAACGGCATCAGTAACACTGGTAAACAGTAATTAGCGCCACCCAAACAGTCACACCCTGTACTGCGACAGGTAGGAAGGAATGGCTCACATCAAGCTGTTGGGCTTCTTCTTCTTCTTCAAAATAGCTGTGGAGGTGTCGAGTTCCTGCGAAGGATCAGTAATCTGAACGAGAGCGCTTATTCTGCGGTAGAATGTTACCTCTTTCTTCTCGGCACCGGATCCATCGCTAGAGAACGGTTAGTCAACCGGCTGGAGGGATCGGGGAAAGGGATTGTCATACAGAAGCTTCTTCTTGTGTTCGTCTGAGCTCATCTTGACTGCAAGCGCTGAGCGATGAAAAAGCGAACAAGTATATTACGCAGCGTAGACTCGAGAGTGTACGCAAGAGGTTGAGTGTGTCGGACCTGAAAACGCCCCAGCAACACGAATGAGATGCGAAAAGCGGGCGTAGATGAGAATGGGAGGAGTTCCAGAGGACAATGAGAATGGCCCAAGGAACGTAAAAAGGTGCAAAAATGGATGAGGTTGAGAGCAGGGACAGATAGAGAGTGAGTTGGAGGTGAGATCGGGAGTGGACAGAGAGAGAGCTCCAGTTATGAAGAGGTGACGATTAACTCGACCGCCAAGGTGTTCCGTTGATGACTTAAGCACCGGGCCTTTTGAGTCTGTCAACCGCCACCGCCTGGGAAGAAGCAAATGGAACCCCGTCGTAGCGGCTTCACGCGATGACCTTTACTCACCTCTGTCAGCTCGTTACCGCCGCCTTCTCTGCAGAGATTGCTTTTGCTTGCTGCTTGTAGGCTACCACGGGGTGCGCGTCAGCTTGGACAGCGGACAGTCGCCCGGCAAGCGTCGCTACGCTCGTCGGTGCCTGGGCTCTGAGGCCTCCAGTCCACCATGGATCGAGCCTGATATCTATATGCCGCGGCCATTATCACAACTTCACCCAGGCACCAACGCAGCACGGGTGAAACCCCAGCTGGTAAACAGCCTCGCCAGGCTGCTTTGCCCGGAGCCTTGCAATGCTCCCAAAATGCGGATAACAAAGCTGTTGAACTCGTGGAACATTAATCCACCAAAGGTTCTTTATAGAAGTTGCGAATCTGGTTTGTTGTTGATCATCTAACTTTGAGTTTGCGTTTTCAGGTCTGCCACGATTAATCCTCACCATAGAATCTTTTAGTGACTCGTATTCTCTGAAGAGTCATGTCGGCATAGCGAATCAAGTAAGATATACTCAGGGTTGTTCACGAGTTGCATCGTCTTGACACCGTCTTTCTCCCTCATTCTCTCGACGTTCTTTTTGAGCCTCTACGGTCATTTTTGCCTGGGAAACGACAAGTTCGCGGAATCTTACCTGTGGAGATACCTCAATCCAACTCTGGTAGCGAACATGCAGTGCAAGGAAAGCTACCCGGAAGACTTCAAACATGCATTCAGAAGATCGCCCTTAGGGGAAGGGGAGCTGGAAGAACTCCGTGCAAAATCAAGCTATCCGCCTATCTTCGTCTTTGGCCACTCGATGCTCCCCACAGCTCTGAAATATCTCGCGGATATCCCTCAAACCAGCAGAGTCGACATGGTTTACGCAACTCTTCCTAAATTCAAGCTCCACCATTTTGCAGAAGAGGGGAGGCCCGGTTTACCAGCTATCAAACCATCAACTTCACCGTCGGATTTGGTCGAAGGAATGCTCGTTTTCGGACTCACCAGGGAGCAGCGCGGCGACATCCAGGAGATTGAGAGCGTACGAACCGGACATAGCATGTTCGTGGATGTCCAGGTCCAGGTCTTCTTGATGGACAGAATTCAAGGGTTTGAGGTTAAATGCCAGAGAACTCTGGATGCGGGCACTTTCGTTTGGAGCCGGACTTCTGAGGATACGGAACTGCTGCCCATGGAAACTTCGTTCTGGCCCATAGATGAATTTTTGACCAGTCAGTTTTACGCGAACATGGTGGAACAGCAGAACAAGCAGCAAGTCAGCGATGACTAGAACACTTTGCTTGCGGCTTATCAATTTTTGGCGTTGGTTATATACCCATTTGTTAGTTTCTTTGGGCAAATGAGATTAGGATGGTTTACTCTTGGCTGGCAGCTTCATCTGCTTGGGGGTAAGAACATATCGACAAAATAGATCGAGATCCAGCGATTTAGTCTAATTCAAACAGGAGATCATATCCTGCTCACTATATCAACGCTATCTATCATATGTACAACGCTCAACAACTAAGTACTCACAGCGTAGAAGCCCACAAATCCGCGAACCCCCAAGCCCCAGCCATGAAACTCACAACGCCCGTCAAATGGCCAGGGAAGCCAATCCCGTTCTCGAAGCACCAGTGCAGACACAGCGGCGTCCAGCAAGCGTTATTCACGAGACTCTTCTTCCAAACCCTGGCCTCCGCATTCAGCTCTTCCTGTTTCTCCGCCGACGCGCCTTCAGCCTCGGCC
Organism: Aspergillus incahuasiensis; assembly: GCA_003719405.1. NCBI lineage: Eukaryota > Fungi > Ascomycota > Eurotiomycetes > Eurotiales > Aspergillaceae > Aspergillus > Aspergillus incahuasiensis. Next base: position 8,702 of record RHLP01000150.1, on the reverse strand, counting down.
TTACTCCGCAACGCCCGCGCCCTCCACAGCACAAAGTACTGTAAAATGATATGGCCAAGCCAAGCCCTCGTACTCCAGAGATCCACCTTCGCCGCGCCGCCCCACCGGGCGAGAAAGCGCTTGGGTATGACGCCTTTCGTTGTAAGGAAGGCCGCATTCTCGAGCGCTTGGTAGATGAGATTTGCGAGGACCTGGAGGAGTGTCAGGGCGTACATGGCGTTGTCTGCCGGTGGCGATTTTAGGGTGTCTGAGCCCCAGGCTATGAGCTGTGGGATGTCTAGGAGGCGCAGCATAAATCGGGCTTCGGACATGAGGGAGGAGAGTGCAAGGAGGGGGGAGGTCTGTGGGGTTGAGGATGTTGTTGGTTTAGCCGCTGGAGCGCTGGCGGTGCTTGAGCGGAGGCGCGCGAGGAGGCTGAGGCGGGTTTGGAGAGCGATCCAGGGCGCGGACACTAGAACGTGGTGGAGGATGTGCGAGGTGTATTGAATAATGGAGAAGATTCGTTCTTGGCCAGCTGATGTCGCGAGGATTCTATAGAGTAGATCTTGGTTAGCTCGGCGATAAGTAATGATGAGTCCAGGTTAATGATCGCAGTTCTGATCGTACGAATCTAGAAGAGCATGAGCTGCCTTACTTGTTTAGACGACCGTTCAATCTATCTGCGGTCAAGAAAGCTGCCAGCAACCGGCGCTGTGCAGCTTGTCTGGACGACATCGGAGGTGTGCTTCCGGCGGGGCTCACTGGTTTCTCAGTGTTGGGCACCTTGTCGTCGTTCATGATGAGGAAGTGAAGCAAAGCTGTAAATAACTCCGGATATGCTATAGAGTAAGGTGGAAACAGGAAAATCGCCAGCGATAGACAGGGGTGGGAGGTTTAAGAGAGCGAGAGTCTCCATGTCCCCGGACTGTCACGATCCAAATGATCCTCGGCCTGGTGCCGAGGCTCGGAACGACCGCGTCACTTACCGACACCAGCTCAAGGCTGACTACAACTGTTCATCGATTCAAAGCTCACCTTTCCGTTTCCTTGACTATAAAATGAAAAGGCGGTTGGTTTGATGATCCAAGGATAAGGACTACAAGACATATCAATTCATCTTGAGATTATTTAAAACCACATTTTGCGATTAGCAGCGCCCATTTCCGCAGTCCGGAGCCGATGACGAGCAATATGATATTGAAGATGGACAAGAAGATCTCAGATTGTTGTCCTTTCATCATCGTCAAGCCAAGGACTTTGTTTTTTATCCCATCATAAACAAGCGCATTTTTCCTCCGCATTCTTCCAGCAAAACTCTCCAGGAACCAATATATCATTCATCGTCATCTTCGTGGCTGCTGACCGAGCACTCAGGGTCTTCATCATCGTCAGACTCAATGAACGCGCCGTCTCCGTCGACGTCATAAGGATCATAATCCTCATTGCGAAGCTCAGTGCTCAGTGTCTCAACCTCCTCAATTTTTTCCTCAATTGTTGACAAGTTGCTCATGATGCCCAAGTTGAGAGACGACTCGTACCCTGCGAGATGCGAAGTCCGCCTAATGCGACGACGGTGAAAAGCACGGTACGAGTATTGCGAGAAATGAGGTGGTGGAACGGGAGGACGAGGAGCGCGTAGACCCAGGTTTCTGACTATCTCAACGTCCGATACAGGTGTCTCCCACAAGTCCCAGGCGCTCGGAGGCGTGACGTCGGGGTTGTTGCAGACCTCATTGAGGCTCACCCAGGTTCGTTCCTGAAGCTTGCGGTCGCAGTGGTAGCAAGCCCTGTACTGACAACGGCCGGGGCGAGAATGCAAGTCTGCGCTCAGTCTGCTCTGATCCGCCTCGAACTGATGGAATTCGTACTGCTGCTCAGTCCCTTGACCGGGGTCGTAACAGCTTCCAGACATAGATAGGGTTCTCTCCATCTCACAAAGCTCCAAGACCTCCAGCTTCTGCTGCCACAGCTTATTTCTCTGCTCGTCGGTATATTCGCCTTCGAGGATTGCGTCTGTGGTCCATTCGCTCAGGAGGGAACCGTTCCGGGCGGTTGATGCTACATAGTCCGTTGCGTCTTCAGTACATAGGTAGAACCATCTCAGAAATGGCTTTCTGCCGCAAGTGTTGCAGGTCTCGTACTGATCGATCCTCCACTGGCGGGTCACGGTGCTGTGAGAGCAGTTGTCGTGACGGCTCTGCTGGCGCGGGTATGAAGAAACGACTGGGTTTATGGTGTAAGGTTGATGGTAGGAATCGTCTGACTCTTGAGAATCATCCGTCACCTCAACATCCTCGTTCGTGTCAACTGACTCAAGGTGCTGGAAAGAGGCCATGTCCGGATATGGGGAAATACCCATCAAGACAGGGCAAGCGCTTAGATCGCCACTGCCCATGGTGGGTAGGATGTGAATTAAGGCATCCCAGTAGAAGCAGTGTTATGAACATCACCATTACAAGAGACATGAGGTGAATCATCTCTCGGCGTAACTCTAAGGAACGCTGCAGTGCGGCTCCATTTGAAGGTATGAGTAAGTTTTACTATGGTTGCTCAGCCCTTTCATACAATCTGGAATTATCCAGATGTAAGGCCAGCACCTTTAGGAAGAGCCATCAATCATTTGTTTTGTTGCAACTTGCAAGGCCTCTCTATATAGACCTGTCAGGCAGCTGTTATTGCAGCCTGAGGCACTCATTGGTATAAAGCGGCAAACCCAGATTTCCATTAACACCAAAGAAGATGCTTCTAGACTGATATTGTTGACATGATCAAGCTCACAGATGTGTGAATTCTCCTGTGATGTTATTATCTTAGACATTATGCCATGCTGCTACAAAGTGGACAACGGCAGATTGGGGGTCGGCGTCTTCCGATGCCGCAGGCCCAGCCGGGATATAAAGCAAGCAGCTGCCGGCCTCGTGGCGCCGACTCGATTCCCCTCCACTTCAGCCGTCAGCTCCAGACCACACTCTTGCCCTTCTGGAGCTTGTTTTCAGGAAAATCTGCATCTGCTGTGTTGACGACGCGTGCAGAGCTACAAAATTCGCCGACCATAGCCCCAGTTGCCCAGGGCCGCCAATTGACTCCGCATCCCAACCTCGGTAAGCTCAGGCGATCTGCTGCTGTCCAGCCTCTCCATAAACAAACACCACCCCCTTGTCCTATATTGCTATTCGCCCAACGATCCCCAACCCCATATTTTCTGCCCTCGTCCCTGACCCGCCACGTCTCATCGCTCCATCGTCTTTCCCACATCGTCTTGTCATCGCGTTTTCAGTTCATTGCTTTCTCTCGAGCTCACCGCGTTTTCGATCGCTGCAGGTCTCCTCTTATCGCACCTCCACAATCGCCGCCATGTCCGTCAAGTTCGAAGACGTGCAGAATGCCGCTACCGCTGCCGCCGCGGCCGCCGACACATCTATCCGGGCAGACACAAAGGAGCTGGCGCATAAGGTCGGCGAACGCCTGGTTGGAGGCAACCCTCAGAATGGTTACCTCGCTGTATGTGGACATCGCGAAACCCAGGGATTTGGTGGATGTTGCTGACCGGATGCTTCGCGCGCACAGATGTACCTACGAGAACTTCAGGCCAACCCACTGCGCACGAAGATGCTCACCTCTGGTGTCCTCTCTTCCGCGCAAGAGTTTCTTGCCTCTTACCTCGCCAACGACGTGAGCAAACACGGCCACTACTTTAGCTCCCGTGTGCCCAAGATGCTCCTGTACGGCATGTTCATTAGCGCCCCTCTCGGCCATGTCCTTGTCGGCATTCTCCAGAAGGTGTTTGCGGGCCGCACCAGCTTGAAGGCCAAGGTTCTCCAGATCCTCGCCAGCAATCTGATTGTATGTGCCGCTACCCACTAAGTATCCCGCATCCGCGTCAGAGCCACTAACCAAGGTCTTCTAGGTGTCCCCCATCCAAAATGTGGTCTACTTGACCTCCATGGCCATCATCGCCGGCGCCCGTACCTTCCACCAGGTCCGCGCCACCGTCAAGGCAGGCTTCTTCCCCGTCATGAAGGTCAGCTGGATTACCTCGCCGTTGGCGTTGGCCTTTGCCCAGAAGTTCCTTCCTGAGCACACCTGGGTGCCGTTCTTCAACATCGTTGGGTTCTTTATTGGAACCTACGTCAACACTCACACCAAGAGAAAGCGCCTCGAAGCGCTACGAAAGGTATGGGTTTCCTAGCATATGCCGTTCCCCTCGGCTAACCCTCACAGCGTTATGATTCTCGCCGCGGCGGTCCCGGCAGCGAGTATGAAAAGGGCCCCGGACCCGACTACCGGTAGAGGATGTACTCTAACCCCTAGCCAATTGTCATCGGCAACCGCTGAACATAAACACCGCACCATGGTCCATTTCACACGACCCAACACCCTCTTCGCCGCCCTCCCCAATCATATTCCTCTTCCCCGCACGCCTTTTGCCCCTTGTTGACACTCGGCGGATCGTATGACACCGATCTCAGCCGTCTATTAGAGGAAGATATGTTTTATCCTTACGATGAATGATTGCTTTTTCTTTTTTTCTTACCCTCAACCCGCACACAGTTCTTATATAGTTTTGAATTTACAATGCCACATACAATGCCACGTGTGTGCATTCCCCTTATCTTCATCCTTTGGCTACATTTGTACATACTAGCACAGTCCGGGGTCCTGTGATAAAGTAGGATAGTAATGTTAATGGTATTCGTTGCAGCTCCTCTGATCCCCGAAGTCTCCATGGCATGTGGTTTTGCTCTGAGGTCCCCCGTCTACCTAGCTTGCCATTAACTAGGCGAAACAAGATAATGAGTGACAGTAAAAGCCATGAAGTCTTTGAGAGTTCCTCATTCCCCACAATTCTCCCCCAAACTATCATCAAAAGGATGAATTCAACTCTTCAGAACCGGCAGCTTATTCCTCCATGGCGCCCTCCTCCCCCCTCTTCGTCCGAACCCACGCAACAAAATCATCCAGCGCTCCGGGCCAAGCCCCATCCTCACTCCACCACCCAAACGCCTCATCGTCATGGCTCTTGCGCATGAACACCTCAACCTGCTGCCAGAGATCCTTGTTCACGGGCCTCTTGCCGCGGCTCTCCAGGAACTCAACCCACCAGTCCAACCAGGGAGTCGTGTCCGTGTTCCAGGCAACTCCGCCCTTTGGCGTCGTGAAGAAGAGGTTCCACTGCTCGACGGCAATCTCGAATTGCAGGTTGCGCTGGCCTTGGACGAGGCAGAGGGGGAATGTGTAGCGATAGACGCGGCGGAAGAGCTCGGGTTCTTGGGGGATGCGGGTGCGGAGGCTTTTCGCGTGGGCGGCCATCTTGTTGATGGAGTCGCACCTGGTGATGATGATGAGACTCTGGGTGCTTTTACTTGATAGCTTTGACTGGGAGGTGCTTACTGGACGGATCTCCAGCCGTTTAGGAACCCCTCGCGGGTGAATTCGCCCATCGAGGGTGATTTCAGAAGCTCGGCAATGGCGAGACAGGCTACTTCGTCAAGCTCGACTTTGATGTCCCCTAGGAAACGCATGGCACCTTCGATGCCGATAGTATCTGGGCTCTCCGCTGGTGAATCTGGTCCTGATTAGCATGGCCGGTACATTCATGTGGTGATGGCTTGGTGGATGAAGTACCTCGGTATTTATCAAAGATCTGGTTGATGGCAGGCGTTGAACCCCCGCCCCCCTGAGGACTTTGAAAGTACCTGAGATGACCAGTCAGTAAACACATATACCAAGTCAAGTTCCATTCGTAAATAAGGTAAGCCCAGTGAGCTGCAAGGTGCAGTGCGCCAGCGCATCATTATCAGCGTGGAATTTTGCACGAGATTTCATGGAAATGACTGGAGGAGCATAAGCTTCGAAGTCTTAAATCCAGAAGCGACTCATGATGGAGAGGCTTGCGGCGTCCTGTATCACGCACGGGTTTTGATGGACCAGCAACTAGGCACGGCTCAGCGAGAGGCTTTGCTTCTAGTCGAACATAGAGCAGGAAAAGCAAGACATAGGGATACGCAGAGGCCCAGTATCAGATACCACTTTGACAAGGTAAGCAACGAATATGATCCCCGGATAGTAGCCCACTCCGTAGACATGGAATCGTATGCCGCAACGTACGCCCGCCTTGCTAAGCGCAGAGCCACGAAGTTCTCGACCTAGGTTTACACCCCAAGATCAATCCAATAACGGTTCGTACAATGCGGATCTCGACTCTACGCAAAGACCCAATGCTGATGTTGCAAGATGCATTTGCTGACTAGGCGTGGAGAATGGGGAAAGAAAGGCAAAAATTGGCTAGGAGCAAGATAGGAAAGCCGACTTACGCATCGATAGCCTCTTCAGTGTTCCATCGGCTCGCTTTCAAGTACTGTTCACCCAGTCAGTATACGAGGGTCACGTGATATATAATGCTCAAATTGAGGCGTTGCAGAGTCATAGCGGCGACAGGTAGGTCAAGGTGGGCGGGAGACTTGAGAGAAGCACCTTTGCAGCAACGGTGTTACCGGCTTCTGTGAAGCTCACGAATTGAGCTATTTGCTGCTTCTGAGCGGCAGTGTATGGAGCCATGGCGGGGTGAGCAGACGAGGAGGGGCAGAGACAGTCTGCTGGATAGGTCGAGGATAACAAGCGAGGACGGGTCGAAGTAGAATGCTTGCCCCCAGCTCGGCTGATAGGATATGCAAGAAGCGCTGCTTGGAGCAAGATAAGAGGCTAATCAAGAGACCGGGGGTATGCCTTCGCTGCATTCCCTCGACGACGCCGACTGCCAGCTGCTGACTGATCCAGGCACGTGCTATTCAGGGCACTTTCCTGATTGGGACAGTATACCACAGGCTTTCTGCGGATATATGCTTGCTGCTGAGCAATACTGAGGTCATGAATACCGTCTAAACTATATCAATATCATTGTTCATCTGATACTCGGTTCTCACTCAAATGGCTTATCTGCCGCACGTCAACAGTTCGGAGTAAACTGCGAGTGGATCGGCGACTAGCGGGATTCCTTGGCGCTGGAAAAATAGCAAAAAAAAAGTTTCCAGACCGTCAAGTCTGGAGCACCCCATCTTTTGTCAGTCCCATTCTCCCACTGAAAAAACGAGACACAGATGGCTCCTGGACGGACGACAAAGCGGAGAAAGGTCAGCCCGCCGGGCGACGACGAAGATGCCTCCAACGGCGCAGGCGGATCTTATTCCCACGCCGCCGAATGGGACCTCGAACAAGACTACGAACAGCGACCGCGCAAGCTGAACACAAAGGGAAAAGAAAGGACTAGGCTTCCGATCAAGACATCAGAGGGATTCCAAAATCTTGAAGCGTCCGAATCCGAGGCGGAGGACAACGACAGTTTCCTGGCGACTGACGACGATGACATGGACGAGGACGGCGAGGCAGACGAAGCAGAAGAAAGCGAAGAAGAGGCACCGAAGATTCCATTGAAACAGCAAATAATACAAGCGAAGGAAGAAATTGCCCGAGCGGCGACGCTTATCAACGAAGATCCCGAAGAACATATCTCGTCGTTCAAAACGATGGCTGAGATGGTGGACAGTGGGTCGCATGTCGCAGTCAAGAAGCTGGCTCTTGCGTCGCAGGCTGCGGTGTACAAGGATGTCATCCCGGGCTACCGGATTCGACCATTGGGCGAGGAGGAAACGTCGGGGAAGATCTCGAAAGAGGTGCGCAAACTGCGGAATTACGAACAGTCGCTTGTCTCGGGCTACAAACATTACGTTCAAACACTTCTAGCCCTCACGAAATCATCCAAGGGTAAGCCTATTGACGCCGGACTGAAAACAGTGGCGATCAACTGCACCTGCAATCTGCTTCTCTCTGTACCGCATTTCAACTACCGCGCAGAATTGTTGAGGATTCTTGTCAACCAGCTGGCCAGGAAGCGCGTTGATGACGACTTTGTCAAATGTCGTGATACACTGCAAGATGTGTTTTCTCGCGACGACGACGGAGCTGTTTCTCTCGAAGCTGTGCGCCTTCTTGCAAAGATGATGAAGGCCAGAGAATTCAAACTCCACGGAAGCGTTCTAGACACATTCCTCCACCTCCGACTACTCCGCGAATTCAATTCCAAAGCCTCCAGAGACCGAGTCGACCGCGATAACGAAGAAGAAAACAGCCTCGGCGGCAAGAAGATGAAACAAAAGAAGGAATTTCGCACGAAGAAGACCCGCAAGATCCAAAAAGAACTCAAGGCCGTGGAGAAGGACATGCGCGAAGCAGACGCCCTCGTCTCCCACGAAGCCCGCGACAAAAACCAAGCCGAAACCCTTAAACTCGTCTTCGGCATCTACTTCCGCATCCTGAAACTCCGCGTCCCCAACCTCATGGGCCCCGTCCTCGAAGGTCTCGCCAAGTTCGCCCACATGATCAACCAGGACTTCTTCGGCGATCTCCTCGAAGCCTTGAAAGACCTTATCGGACACGCCGAGAACGACGAGCTCAACAACGCCGACGAGAATGAAGCCGAAGACGACGAAGAACCTTCCACCTCACCAACCTCCACGACCCGCGACTCCACCCGCGAATCCCTCCTCTGCACCGTCACAGCCTTCGCCCTGCTGGAAGGCCAAGACGCCAGCAAAGCCGCCGCGGCCTTGCACCTCGACCTCAGCTTCTTCATCAAACACCTCTACCGCTCCCTCTACACGCTCTCCATCAACCCGGACGTCGAATACAACCCCAACGCCGCCAACGCCCTCCGCCTCCCCGACCTG
>RHLP01000015.1:0-90283 GCA_003719405.1 Aspergillus incahuasiensis | reverse complement strand
CTCCCTTCCCTCCCTTGTTGCCACCACCACCCTTCGCCTTGCCTTTGTCGCCTCCACCACTACCGATCATGATCCGTACTTTGCTAACCGGCACTGTGTTGATAATCTCGGTATCCTTCCATCCCTTGAGGAGCTCTCCCTCTCTCGCCCGGAGCTTTTCTGCGGCAGCTCGACTAATCCCTGCATCCTCAGCATGTTCTTTCTTGACCTTGCCGGTGGTAGTCTCAGACACCCATCGGCCGAGGATCTCCTTAACAGCCTTGCCCTTCTTCACTGCACCAGGCTGTAGCTTGACACGGTACTTGTATCGACCGAGAGATGACCAAGGCGCACATACAGGAATAGCCGCCAGGATCTCGTCGTCTACGTGCGGTGTTCCGATAAGAGCAGGCAACCATTCAAGGTCCGCAGCTTCAGCAGCAGCAGTTTCCTCATCGTAATCATCAGTTGCTCCGTCCTCGAACAGCGCCTGTCGTTTGCGCTCCGCCTGAGCAGCCCGTTCATGCTGCGCCTTACGACGCTTCTTGGCCTCCTCGGCTTCCTTTTCACGTTTCGCCTTTGCTTCGGCTTCGGCGGCGGCTTTTTGGGCTTTGGCGTTGTTGGCGCCTAGGATGCGGAGGGCGAGTGCTCGTTCTTCCTCATCTTGATCAGCGTATTTGGATGCTGCTTTCTTGGCCTTGGCTTTTCGGCCGCGAACGGGAGCGGGTGCGGGCTTTGTTTCAGGCTTCGTGGAGCTTCCGTTCGTTGCTGGCGTCAAGCGTCCGCTTGCTTCTTCGGGCTTTTCAGCGGGTGTCTCAATTGGCTTCCCTTTCCGGAGTAAACGTCTTTCTCTTGCAGAGAGGTGTCGCTTTCCCTGAGTTTGTGATGTAGCTACGCTTTCCGTGTCGTCCATTGCAGATTGGTCATCTGCTGAGGCGTCTTCACCATCCTGTTCTTTGGTCCCGTCGTCACCTACTTGAACTTCTTTCTCCTGGAAATCCTCTTGTTCGGCAGCGCCTGCATCATCGGTGTCTTCTTGCTCAATCTCCACTTTTCGAGTAGCGTCCTTACGGGGCTGCAGTGGGTTCTCACTAGAGGCTGTATTTTTGTCTTCTTGTTCGTCATCTGACTCAGCGCCTTCTGCTTGCTGCTGCTCCTCAGCTTTCTCGGAAGTTTCAGGAGACTCAAAAGGTGCAACAGAGTTACTCTGCTCCTGAGCCTCAACAGATTCGGCCTCATTTGCCCTCTGGGCCTGCTCCGAGGCCGGAGCTTCTTCAGACCTAAAGCTCTTATGATTGACGAGGCTCTCTTTGCTAACCTGCCACATTACACCGAAGCCAAGAACAAGCTGTGAGGGAGCAAGGAAGTTCTTCTCTCCCTTGACGAGGAATTCACCGACAGGTAGAAGGTCGCCTGCTATCGATGTCTTTGATACCTGGGAAGCATCAACCCAATACGCAGACATCATAGCTTTGGATTCCCATGCCGTCGACGTGGCAACACAGAGATTGCCCGCCTGGGATAGAGTTGTAGGAGATATAGATGAACTCGACGCTCCAGGTCTGTTCTTGACAATCAATGGTGTGGCGCCTTCAAGGTCAGCGTAGACGAATATATCGCCTTTTCGAAGATAGCGGCGGTAGAGCATCTCGCTTTGCATACCATCGCGGCCACTAAACAGGTTAGTGACGTGATCGACAATCTACTAAAGAGGATAGAAAGACCTACCCCAGCACCAGATAACCTTCCGAGGAGATGAAGAAGAGGAATTTTTCGAACCAGAAGTGGCTCCTGGAAGGCCGTAGGACCTGCTTCTCCTGCTTCAGGTTTCGCTTGAGATCATCCTTAACCTTCTTCTCGTGACTCTTCAGCGCCTTTGTAGACGATTGCGTTGTCTTGTCGGCCTTGACAGCAGCCACCCTCTTCTGTTCGAAATACAGCGTGGCATTTGCCCAAGGGCTTATGCCGAGATCGATATCTATTGACAAGCCCTCGGATTTCCCCTTTGAGCTTGCTGAATCTTTCTCCTCCTCTTCGGAGTCCTCGGAATCCTCATCCGAGAACAACTCCTCTGCCTCCTCGCCCTCATCCCCGGTTTCTCTTAGTAAGAGCGTAATAGTATTCTCGTAGAGTTTTAGAGGCAACTTGATGATACTCGCAACAGGGTTTCCCCTTTTCTGCTCCATCTCAATCAAGCGTGCAATCTCAACCCAGTCCATTCCTTGAGCGATCAATCCGTTGACGGCGTCCATTGCCTCCTGTACACGATACACATTATCCTGAATAGCGCTCGCCTTCCGAATGTGCAACTCCTGGGCTTGTTCAAGAGCCCCAAGGCGCTTCTCATGTTCATTCCTAAGTGCATTCAACTTCTTCTTCGCGGCACCCTCCCGCTCTGTCAGTCGTGATTCGAGTTTCTGAGACTCGATAGACGAAAAGTATTCATCGACCGTCGCGTTCATAGATGGGTATTCCAGAATCGTGAAGCCTTCCTTGCCTTCAAACTGTCGCGGCTTGAAAGGGTGAAAATCTTCGTAAAGGAGCGCAGGCTTCGAAGTCGAGTCGTCCTTCTCAGAGTCCGGCTCCGGCGCCTTCGGGCGGGTATCTTCCTTCGCAACAATGAACCCGGGGTGACTCTTCTCCGCAGACAAGTCGGTAGTCACACTCTGTGCCTCCTCCAGGACCCCCGACACCACATCTATAAGACCCTCATCGCCCAGCACCTGATCTAGCGGTGTCGCAGGATCAGCGCCTCGAGTCGCAAAGGCATGATCTAGCAGAAGCGGCGGATACTCCGGGAATCCCTGTGAGAGAGCTTTGCGCAAGACATCCGTATTTTTCTTCTTCAACTTCTTCGGCGCGCCGTCCTCCTGCGAGAAAAGCGCCTTCGCCTTCTCCAGCGTTTCCCGGATGCGGTCTCGCGTGATCGGCGGAACTCCGTTGTAGTTCTGCTTATTCGTCACAGTGTACTTCAGGCCTATTTTCGCTTCCTCCAGCCCCTCGCCTCCTGGTACCTGGCGGAGAAGCGCGATGATTGTGTAGTCTTGGTCTGTGATGATGATGTTTCCGCTCGCGAAGAACTCGAGCAGCATGTGGTACATGCCATCGCTGAAGCTGAAGTCGATGATGCGGTCCGTGCCGATCTGCTTAACGGACGTGATGCGGCGGGATTTGAGGCATTTGCGCAGCCGGCTCACAAAGGTGGAGGGCGTTGCTGCTGTTGCTCGCGAGTACTGAGTCACATGGCAGCGGAAGCCAGAGTCGACAATTAGTTGTTTGCGGTGGTCGGGCTTTGCGACTTTGAAGAGGAATATTCTCTGGATGCGTACAAATATCTATTAGTATTGGTACGGCGACAAAGTAGTGCCGCGCAGCTTACCGTTGACAAGTCGTAGATGTTTGAGACTCGGAGGCCGACCAGCTCTGAGGCCAGCTCTTTGGATATTACCTGCAGATGGTCTTAGCGAGCATTGATTGCAACCAAAGCCTGAGCGCATACCTGAACATCCAAAGAAGAGTATCTCTGCTTCATCTTGTGGTAAGTTCTCTAGAGCTCTTTCGGCGAAGCTGTTGGAGAAGTCAAAGAGTTTTGCGCACGCAGGGCCCGACATTCTTGAGGCGTGACGTATGCGGGGCAGTTTCTCACTCATTCTGAATCATTCTAGGGCTTCTTGAAACTAGGTAGGTTATAACGCTAAGGTTCCTTCCAATTTGATTGAAATACAAAGATTGATCGGCTATATTCACATTTACTTGTAGACATGGGCAGGTATGCTGCCTACGTTCCTAGATGCGGTCGCTTTTGCCTACCACAGGCTCACCAGCTAACTCTCAACACGACAAAACAAACTGGAGTATCTCTATAGAGCCCTCGGCCCTTTAAAATGATCATCAATAAGGGAATCGAGAAAATAGTATGAAACGTGAATCAACAATGAGCAACGCATGTAACCGCGCCAAACCCAACCGGATCGCATAAAATAGAGAAGAGAAACAAACGGTCATGCAATAGTCATGCAAGTATAGAAGCATTCATAAAAAGGCTGCTCTTGGTCCCACTTCTACATTTGTCGCAATCCCTCCGCCAGGCGCCGCTTTCCAAGCTCCCAGGCGTTGAGGAGGCCTTGTTCGGAAAGATCAATGCTTTTCAGGTTTGGTGCGTCGGGTTGGGGCGCACGGCTGACACGGGAGGCAATCAACACAGGATCCGTCTCTAGAATAATACCATCGTCGATCAGCTCATCAATGGCCAGAGCGACCAGGTCGTAGTTCTCAACGATTGTGCGCTTATCCGTAGCACCCCTAAGCAAGACCCAGGTTAGAAACTCCTAGCTCCCGTGTTTACGTATATGAGGGAGGGGGTACGAACTTGAAGAGTATTCCCAGGGCATCTCGTAGCGAGAGAACAACGTTGTAAAGTAGCACTTCGTTTTCCTCCGCTCCGCCAACCACGTATAGCATCACATCGCTCTCCAGCTTGAAAACAACGATTCGGTTGTCGTACAGGATCACATCGCTAGTTTGCTTGCTGGTCTTCTCTAACAGTCCCTTTTCGAAAGCCTTCTGTTCTTTGAGCGTCGGGTAGGGGTTGGCTCCGGGGTAATCGGTCGAATTGGGGGCAGCGCCGGCTGGGGGATGAGGTGGTGAGTAGTACTTTGCGAAGATGCGGGAGCCGTCATCGGCCGACATCACAAGAACGGCATTCACGGAGAAGAGCGAAAGAGAGCCCATATCGATTAATCACCACTGAATGTTGAGATAAAGGGATTGAGTGTGTGGTCGTTCAAGAGGTTCTCCGTTACTGTCAAGCTGTCCGCAATTCGGAAGCCGCGCGAATATTGTTCCGCGCTATACTAATTACATTCGTCCCGTGAAGTATTGCCCCCGAGCCCGGGGTTTATCAGACTGTTTTGACTACATATAAGAAGAGAACTGTTTAGTAGAGTCAGAGCTTTACGCAGGGACACTGTTTAGTTTTCAAAGGAGGTGGCGGTTAAAAATATCATTCATACCACTGCGGCTATATACGTTCATTGAGAAATAATTGCATAGACTGGAAACTACCGTCTCGGTAAGAGTAGGTTGAGCATGAGTAGAGAGACATAATCATCATGATCAACATAAAAGCAAGACCTGGGTATTCAAACAGAATGATATCTCGGTAGTCCAACTACAAACAATCTCCAGGATCCAACAGCTGAATCTTCGCAGTTCGAGAAATACATAAGGGCCATCAAGACAATACAGAGAAGGTGAGATACAATAGAGAACATTGGTCATAAAAGCGTAGAACAAGCTGGTTAGGCCTGGTTGGACTCGCTCGAACCGGGACGGTTGAACCATGAAATCCAACTTCCCCTATTCGCTTTCTTTCGGGCAGCTTCCTCGTCTTCGGCAGCTTTTGTCTCGCTAACTAGCCGTAGAGGACGTAGCTTGCTCTGAGTCATGACCGCACCCGTATAATTAGTCATGCCGTTGCTCGAACGAGGAGAGTTGGAAGTTGCACCAGTCGACGCAGTGTCATTAGGGGTATCACTCGACACACTCCCTGAGCTGCTTAGGTGGCCACGTTCTGGCTGACTGGACAACGAAGGTGCACGGCTGCTAACGGACATACCTCCTGGTACATAGTTCGCTCCGGTGAATGTGCTGCGAGAACCAGGTCCCATCATAGTGGGGCTAATAGGACCACCGGAGTTGCGTCCGCGGTACATTTGGCCGACAACAACTGCGGCGCCCAAGTCCGTTGTTTGCTCGGATCTCGTCCTACGATGGCCTCTAACAGACTGCGCACGGTTGATGGGGATGCTAGGCGCAGTCTGTGGGTTCTCGTGGGCGTTGACGGCACTGGGAGCGGGAGGCGGTGGCATCATGCTAGTCGGACGGGAGCGTGGCTGAGGCTTGTTGTTGTTCTGGCCAGAAACAACGGATTTAGCCCGCTGCAAAAAGGTCTGCTGGTCTTCTCTCTCCGCAGGAGTTGGTGGAAGGTCCTTATCACTCCCGGCGGTTTTGGTATCGGCGGGCGAATCGTTGTCGTTCTTATCCAGGATATGCTCGAAGCCCTCATGCTGCAAGAGCCGACTGATTATTCGCTCAATGTACAATGTTAGGGCCTTGTTTTGATCCTTGAGTGCTTTCAGCTCTGACTCAAGCCTACGGCTGTCGTCTGACTCTGGTCGAGCATCCGCAGACTCCAGTTCATCGGCCAATGAGCCCAAACCGCCGGCGGTTTCTTTTAAGTCTGAAGACTCAGGGTGGACTTCCCGCATAAAGTCGCCCTTGGCAAAGTCGCCGTTGAGAGTTCGTTCACTGAGTAGTAGCTGATAGCTCTCATTATCCTCCATCAGGCGAGCATTTGCCATTCGAGCCTCAAGGAGCTCCTTTTCCAGCTCTCTTTGACGACCGCCGCCTTTGTTTTCCATCTCCACAAGTTTAATCTGGGACTCGGCCAACTCGAGCCGCAACGACTCGATCAGCTTATCTTTCTGCAGAAGCAATTTAGAGTTGTTGCGCGAAGGACTGCGTTCAATCTGAGATGAAGGCGCGAATTGGCCTTCAATGTCAGGGGAGGCTCGGTTGCGAAAACTGGCTGCAAAGGTCGTTAGTTCTGGGTTCACGAAGCAAATCAGCTCTAAGGAATCACTATACTTACAAGAGCGAGAGACATTTTTGTCGTTATCAGCACTGATACGCATGTCCTTCTGAGCAACCGCCTCCTTCAGGCGTTGGATGGTCGCCTGCATCTCCTCCTCCCGGCTAGTCTGTTGTTCCTTCTCTTGTAGCATGGCATTCCGCTCCATTTCATGAGCCTGCTCCAAATCGCGGATCTGCCGGACGTGTTCACGAATCTCGCCGTTCAATGCTTCAATCTTACCATCCCTTTCATGGCCCTGGTCCTCCAATTTGGCTTGCTCGGTAACGGCTTCGTCGAGGCGCATTTGCAGAACGCCAAGTTGCTTGCGATACTGCTCGGAGGCGGTCTCGGCTTTCTGCAGCTGCTCTTTTATGTCGTCAATGAGCGCCGCGTTCTGTGCCCGCGCTTCTTCTTCTGATGGGTCGGCGGCAACCTTGGGGACGCTTGACGTGCTCAGATTGGAGCGGCCAGGCTTCCGGGCTGCCGCTCGTGCAGACACCGGGGCCGATCCCCTGAGAGAGGGAGACCGGGACAAGCCATTTGTTGATGATGCGGTGGGGGATCTTGTATGGCCTCGCGACAGAGTGCCACTCGTTGTCGAATCCGTGGCTGAGGTCTTGTTGGAATTGGCTGGGGAGCCAGGCTTGCGAGGCGTCGCAGACATCGTAGCCGAGATCGGTATCGAAAGGGAGGCTGAATGCAGAGTGACTCGATCAGGGGGGACGGAAGAAGACAAAGGGTCCTGAAGACCG
This sequence comes from Aspergillus incahuasiensis, assembly GCA_003719405.1. Lineage (NCBI taxonomy): Eukaryota > Fungi > Ascomycota > Eurotiomycetes > Eurotiales > Aspergillaceae > Aspergillus > Aspergillus incahuasiensis. The sequence goes on along the minus strand of RHLP01000015.1, from coordinate 82,918 downwards.
AGAGTCAGATGAAACGCAGGGAAATTAACAGAAAAGTTTCAGGCCGGACGTCTCGAGGTTGTAGTAGCGGTCAAAACACAGCCGGAGTAGTAGTGGAGGACTACCACTAACCACAGTGGGGGAGGCCTTTTCGTAAATTGGCTGGAAGGGTCTCGCCACCCTTAATACAGGAATGAAATAGATTGTCAAATGCTCAGCACACGTAAATCATGAGGAGAGGAGAAACAAAGGAAGTGAGGAGGTTATGTGCAAAGTCAGGGATTCGATGGCCAGCATGCGCGACGGAGGATAAATTATTATTATTCTGGGGTGGATGGGCCAATCTTCCTGGGCCCCGTATGGCAACGCCGATGGCGCTCTTATCGGTAACCTTGCCAACTACGAATAACATCATTATTATTATTGCTGCGATGGCTGGGGGTCTTGCGCAGCTGACGATATGCTGAAGGACTGCTCCTTCTGCCTGATCAAATTTCAGCCCGTATGGCCCCCTCGGGCCTCGTGTGAAGACCGTTTAGATCTGATCTGCAGGTGGTTGATACGAGTCCGTCTGGGCCAAACGGCCCCTTTGCCTAGCGACGGACGATAAAGATAGCCCCAAGCACCGCCCTCATCCTTGCGCCGTCCTATATGGAGACTCGGAGTAGACGATGCATACAATAGTGGGATGAGAATGAACACAACAAGACATCATTTCCTGCCCCCGATACTGTCTGCGCCACTATGCATCATTGTTCGCATCATCATCCCAGCCATCAGCGTAAATTACTTACATCAGCTTGTATCAGGGGAGCGTCCGAAAGACGGAAGTAGACTAGCGGCTACCCTGGGTGACTAAGTCCCTCGGTAGCGGAGGAACAACAATCCGGTCCTCGCCAAACCCACAGAAAATCACCATACCGACTTTTTGCACCTCATCCCAATCAAAGACTCGGCCGGAGCGCACTCTTTTCAATCTACCACCTAAACACATCCAAACAGCGCAACGATGGCCCCTAAGAGCAAGAAGTCTGGTGACACTATCGCCTCGCGCCTGGCGCTTGTGATGAAGAGTGGAAAGGGTATGTGCATGACTTGGAAATTCATCAACATTTATCGTGTCGGGGTTGAGTCGCTAATCATGCTCGATTTTTGCAGTCACTCTTGGCTACAAGACCACCATCAAGACCCTGCGTGTGAGTACCCGCGAGCGAGCCGACGAACAAACGACATGAGGAAAAGAGTGCGCAAAATACTAACTCGAACAAAAGTCGGGCAAGGCCAAGCTGGTTATCATCGCCGCGAACACCCCTCCCCTCCGCAAGTCTGAGCTTGAGTACTACGCCATGCTTGCCAAGACTCCCGTTCACCACTACTCCGGTAACAACGTAAGTGTCACTTCGCCGCAAAGCAGCCGGCGATCTGCTGTCGCAAGCAGACGGGATATGGGATGCTAACTATGCGGGAAATAGATCGAGCTTGGTACTGCTTGCGGTCGTCTCTACCGCTGCTCCACCATGACTGTTCTGGATGCTGGTGACTCTGACATCCTCACCAGCCAGTAAGCGTGAGCGCTGGGATCGTTGTGTCTGAATGATGAATGTCGGCAAATATGCCATATTTCAAGAGATTTTAGTCATGACAATATTAAAAAGTCAAGAGGCCTCAACTATGAGTCGTAGGTATTAGGTATACTGTACGAGCACGCCGTAGAAATGTGCCACCAAATCTGCTTTATCAGCGTAGATAAACTGATAAAGAGCCTCGGAGTAATCTTCGAGCATCATCTTGAAACGCTCCGACGGCTTTGAGGCCTGACAAATGCGGCAATGCGTCATACGCGCTACGGGCGGTGATTGGCTGAAAGGCTAGGGCTTAGGGTTTTGCCACTCGTTAGCGGGAGTTGATTGGAAATCAAGCCCAAGTGCCTCCAGCCCAAAGAATCCCTTCTCTTTCCGCTCTTCGACACCACCCTTTCGACAAACCCATCACCCAGTTTGCATACACAGCAGTCAAAATGGCTCGCCGTCCCGCCCGCTGCTACCGCTACTGCAAGAACAAGGTGCGTGCGACATCTCGAGGTTTTGAGCTTTTTTGTGTGAATTTGGCGGGCGGTCTCGCTTGTGGGCCGCGATATGAAAGATGGTTGAGAGGAAGAAGAGGGACAAGAGACCGCCGAAAAACTCGTCATCCCAAGCGATTTATCCGTCACGAAATGAAGCTGCGACATGGAAACGATGAATGCTAATGTGTTATTCAATTTAGCCCTACCCCAAGTCCCGGTTCAACCGTGGTGTTCCCGACCCCAAGATCCGTATCTTCGATCTGGGACGTAAGAAGGCCAACGTCGACGACTTCCCTCTCTGCGTTCACCTCGTCTCCAACGAGTATGAACAGCTCTCTTCCGAGGCTCTCGAAGCCGCTCGTATCTGTGCCAACAAGTATGTCCCCGACAGCCACCAAACCCGTTCCTCGCGACAACGAACGCCGAACGCAGAGCGAAAGGAAGCAACACTAACAACAAAACAGGTACCTTGTGAAGATCGCCGGTAAGGAAGGTTTCCACCTCCGCGTCCGCGTCCACCCCTTCCACGTTATCCGTATCAACAAGATGTTGTCGTGCGCTGGTGCCGATCGTCTGCAAACCGGTATGCGTGGTGCTTTCGGAAAGCCCCAGGGCAAGGTCGCCCGTGTCAACATTGGCCAGATCATCCTGTCTGTCCGCACCCGTGACGTCCAGCGCGCCACCGCCATCGAGGCTCTCCGCCGATCCATGTACAAGTTCCCCGGTCGCCAAAAGATTATCGTCTCGAAGAACTGGGGCTTCACCCCCGTCCGCCGTGAGGATTACGTCCAGCTCCGCCAGGAGGGTAAGCTCAAGCAGGACGGCGCTTACGTCCAGTTCCTCCGTGGCCACGGTCTCATCGAGGAGAACATGCGTCGCTTCCCCGACGCCTACTCCGCTGAGGCTTAAATTTTTTGTTCCGTTAGCGTTAGGACTGAAAAAGGAAAGGGATCTTGCTGCTGAATAAATAATCGTTCATGTTCCATTTCATGTACTGAGCTCAGTATCGGCTGTAGAGGTTAATCCACCACCAATCCAACATCGATACCCATTTTGACGATCTCCGAATCTCGTTTATTCAAGTTGTTATCCAAGAACCCATCTTTGGACTCCCAACCTATCGCGACCTAGCCTACTCTCCAGCCACCCCATGTCCATAACAACCCACAAGTTGCTAGTGTAAGCCAGGCATGTCCCATTTTCACCACCCCAGACTATCATCATCTGCCCACCCGCCCAAGTCCAAAACAATAATCCAAGCCTGGTTGAAAACTTCGATCACCACCCCCTCAAACCTAGGCCTGCCGACGCCCTAGAGTCCAAATAAGTCGTAGAATCTAGACCTTCACCAAAGTCTCCGCGTCGACGCGCTGGATATCCTCCGCGTCATTCTCGTTCTGGATCAGGACGCGGCCGCGCTCCGCGGCGCCGATGACGATGTAGTAGGCGCTTTGGTAGCGGACGCGCGTGCCGGATGTAAACTATACCATGAATTAGATTGTCAAGCCTGTAAGGAATAACACGAGCTATGTTTATTAGAGAGGGATTTTGCACGTACGGCCATGGCTTGGTTTAATATTGTTTGGTTTAGCTTGGCTTCGTGTTGTGGAAGATGGGCGGTTCAAATATATATGTTTGCCCGGGCGAGATGAGCGCGGGACGTTGGATATTGCTGAAGATGATAGTACTTAGGTCGTTGAAGGACTTGGAGTGATAAAAAGATGTCTGGCCGTGAGGGTACGAGGACGTATATATATGGACGTTTGGCAAGGCTGAGACTGGGGTAGATGACACAACTAGATGGCTACATGAATCCGCCCGGGGGCGAGGCAAGGCTGTCTCGACTTGGCGGAAGACAAGGCTGCAGTGCCCATTTACGACCAATACGAATCTGATGCTAGGGCACGAGGCTTTTTGGATACGGGTTTGAGTGACATGCTATGTAGGTATGTACACCTGGCGAGACTTATTATGGTAAAATAGCTCTAGACTGCCTAAGGTGTACCCCTCACTAGTTGGGAATCAATAGGTAAGTGTATTAAGGATAGCCACTGGGTACCTGACTCAAGGGTATAAGAGAGGTAGTAGGTGTTGAGAACCATATGCCTTGACGAGACAGAACGCCATTACATGCACCCGCCTCTCATGCAACGTTGCCACCATGATGTGAAGTCACTGTGTAGTTTATTCGTCTGCGGTATATCATCGGAAGAATAGATGCCACGCAGATATTCAAGACCAGAAGAGACGTCCGCGATAGTAGGGAGATAGAGAGTAGTCATGAGCGATGACCAAGATAAAACATTGTATGTGTATGTAGGTGGGTAAACAGGAGATTAGATGGCTGATGAGTTGTGAAGACCTGAAGGACTTATGCAAAAAAATAATAAAATGAGGATGGCCGGCATCCAAGCATATCCAAGAGATATCACATATATGCTGAGAATGACCACGCCTATACATCACCCCAGGCCCCGATACCAGGCGGAGCAGGCGCAATAGCACTGCCACTATCCATACTCCCACCGATGTCCCAGTAATTGCGGCTGGAGCCGGTAAGGGTCCGATGGCTGGAGATAGCAGACATCTTTGCGCTCTGGCTGGCACAGCTGGAGCTGGGACGACGGAGATGCTGGCGCAGCACGGGCGACGATACGCCCGTTGTGCCCGAATACTGGGACTGGCGGCGCATTTGTGCTTGTGACCTCGAGTGTGCTCGCGCAACAAGCGGGTGATGCTGACGGATGATGGCGGCGCGACGCGATGCATCTTGCGAAGCGCGACGTGTGTTATGGACATCGGGGTTGCTTGGCCGGCGACCGAAACGATTGCGAAGGTAGCGGAAAACCATCATGATATCAAGTTCACGTTCCCAGTACTCCTTGTCTTGCTGCTGGCGAGTGGATTCAGATAATGTTTCCGTTGAGCGGCTAGGAAGATCTTCGTCCTCGATGCCCCACTGAGCTGCGTGCTCGCGGTTTGGATCTTGCATGGTAGGCATAAAATGTGGTGATATTACAAAGTCGCCGTTGCTTGTAGTATCTATGGCGGGCTCTGCAAATGAAGACAGGTTCTTGTTTTCTTCTGGTCTGTCCAGCGGAATCCCAGCGTACTGGTTAGGTACATCGTTGGTCATGTTGAGATAAGTTGTGAATGCCCCAGGGTGTTCGCACAATTGGTTGACAAGAACTCCTAGCTCGCGGGCTATACGTTGAAGTAGTCTTGCCTCCCATCGATCATCTCCTGTAGTTGTTTCCGGCTCCTGGTTCAGTATCTCCTCTATTTGTTGCTTCATGTCCGTCTCAGGCTCATCCCGATCATCGGACTCGGGGAGGGTCTCCCCAAATATGACCGAAAGTAATGACTCGTCAATGCCTATAATGTCACGGATGACCTTTTGGGTGATTCGTTGCCAGAACGACTCATCCTCCTCAGCAGCGGGTTCAACAGAGGGTGTCCGGTCCTCTCGGGGTATTGCACGAAGGCTGGGTGGTTGCTCCGGAGGTCTAGCCTGAGCGGCGCCATCAACATCCGACACACTCAAGCGACTGTTACGCCGTCGTCGCGTGGCTTTCTCGATCTCGTGTAGAAGAGCACGACTTTGATCCATCCTCCACTGCTCAATGCGCTGCCACCGTTCACGATCGGCATCGGTTTGTTCCTCATCGACAACGGCGTCCAGATGACGCTGCACACTTGAGCGCCGCCTATGCCCAAGCTCCGGCCGTCTAGCAGGGTTATTGTGTTCATGCCGCCACAGCTGGTTCTGCACGGTCTGGTCAGACGCAAGGAAGCTCCCTAGACCATCATGGGCGGGTAGTTGTGCAGGGGCTTGATCCCATCGCACACTATCGCAGCGCGTACTTGATTCGGGTGCGGGCGAAGGTGCTCTGAATGCGTGGAGACCATCATCGAGGCTGTCAAGCTCTGTTCCGTCCTCATCCAGAGCATCATCAATGGTGCCGCCGGCCTCACTCTCCAGCTCACGTCCAGATCTTGTATGTGTATCGAGGGAGCCAAAGTCGCTGAGACGTGATGGTCCGACGGCGTGTGGACTGCGGGGGGTGCGCTCAGTGGAGGTCGTGTGAGTGCGGGCGGTGGTGGAGGGCTGCGACGGAGAGAAGAGGACCCATTCTGTGGACTCGTTCTCCCGAACTTCGGGGAGAGACTGTGAAATATCAAGGGCGGAGGTCTGCGGAGCAGTATAGGATGGGCGCCGGCGCGGAAGCTGTGGTGGCAGACGAAAAGCCATTGATTGTTGTCAAGGTTGGGGTTGGAGCTTGGAGACTCGAGATAAGATCGATTGCGGTGGATCCCCGCGTGGAGGTTAAGGTATAATGCTATGAATAGAGCCGCAGTTGTAAGGAGTCAAAAGGGAGTATGAATGAAAAGAGCCAGCCAGGTATGTATCTATATGATAGAAAAAGCAAGTAAGAGATGCCAGACAACGTGAGGAAGAGATAGATTGAGACGACTTGTCACTCCGCAGGAGGACTCAGGCTGCTCTGCCCGATAAGCCGGTGATCGGTGGGCGAGATCAGATCGCCCCAACCGGTCAAGAGTCGGGCGGAAATCGCGACTCAGACGTGGCGCTACGGCAGACGAAAGTATAACCAAGACTGGTGATCCTAAATGAAAGAAAGAGATAAGAAATAGCAACAAAGCGACGAGGCTGAAGGGTGGTGGTGCTGCAATGCGGTGATGATTGTTTGCGGATGATGCAAGAACGCCCAGCAGTCACCAGACAGCCAACAATATCCTTAGTCCGCTCCTGCTACTCTTTATCTGTCCCTAGCCTACCAAGGGTATCAGGTAAGAATAGAACAGGCAATCTGGAGGATAATAACCTGATTTCTCATCTTTGATTCACGTCCGCATACGCAGAGCATCCTGATCACCCCACTGCGAGGGCATGTCATACAGACCGCAAGAGCGGCGATACTCTGGGTCCTCGACCGCATCTCCACCGTGGAACATCGAGTTTCGAGTTGCTGCCGGTGCAGGGAGCTGCAAGGAGGATAGGCTTTCTTCTCCTGCTGCAGTCCCTCCGATAATCGGCCTGGGAGGCTGAAACAGCGCCCAGCGGACACGAAACGTCATCTCGAGATCAGACGCCAAGTATCGATTAAAGGTTGAAGGTCAAAAGTATGGATAGGTAGTCTATGGTGCGTGTCTATCGAATGCAACTCGCTCGCTAATCATGATGCGAAAAAACGCCATATGCCAGATCACTCACTCCCCAGGGCCTCTCCCACCCAGTCCATCTGCACTGCACTCACCCCTCGCGCGTAACTGCGGTTCGTGAATACAAACTCATTGTACAGGATCGCCTCCACCTTTTTCCCGAAAAGGACACTGGAGGGGTGAATCGCCACTGTCTGGTTCCCCACCACAGTACGGTAGCTACCGTCCGGGACAAGACGAGCGGTGTTCGTAGAAAACCCACGCAGGAAGCTTTTCAGTATGAACACAGGCGATGGTTCACGGATGGAGGTGGACGAGTCTGAGCCCTGTGATTCGGTGGAGTTCGGAAGCAGCTTGGCTTGCCGGCATTGAGTCGTCAGTTGCTTACGGACATCCTGGAAATCCCGAACATTAGCCGTGCGCCTTGAGTAAGGCTATTAGGGTAAAGAGCAGACTTACCATGACCGATTGCATCGCTCGGTGTGAGACCAAATGCCGCTCAGCCCATGCCTTCCGATCGGTGTTTTCTGATGCGTAGGCCCGTACTGTGGCTAACATCGTAAGATGGTCGCCTTCTCGTCGGTATAGATCACGCCGAGCTGTCTCGGCCGCCTCTTTCTTCTCTTCTGACGTGGTGTTCATGAATATGTTCTCCACGCTCAGACACGAGATAATATCAACGACATCAGTCAGGCAGTCATGCCCAAATTCGGATGCTGCAAGCAATACTCGTCCCAATGTCGGAGTGAGTGGGAGCTTGGCGATGTGTGACCCAATCGCACTGATGTTGCCCGTCTCGTCAAGAGCCTCAATGCTGAGCAACTGAAGGAGCGCTTTTTCCAAAGCCTCACGTGGAGGTCGTGTCAAGAATGGGAACTCAATGACATTGTCCACCCCACGAGCCTTCATGTTGAGTAGGGCTTGGCTAAGATCGCATCGTAAAATCTCCGGAGTATTGACCTCATCTAGTTCCAAGTAGTCTTTCTCTGTATAGAGGCGGTAGCACTTTCCAGGCGCCTCTCGACCTGCACGACCCTTACGCTGGATTGCAGCAGACTTTGAGATGGGTTTGACGAGCAGCGAATCCAAGCCCAACCGGGTTCGGAACTGCTTGATTTTCGCCTTTCCACAGTCCACAACAAACCGCACACCGGATACTGTAACGGAAGTCTCAGCGATGTTAGTGGCCAGAATGATTTTCCGAGTGCGCGGAGGCGCAGGAGCAAAGACTCGCTGCTGAGCCACCTGGGGGAGCGCCGCAAACAGCGGAAGTACTTGAATCTTCGGTAATGAAGGATCCATGCCAGTGGCGTACTCATTTACCAAGTTCTCCAACGCCTCAACGGTCTCCTGGCCTGTCAGGAAGACCAGAATGTCACCAGGAATGGGCTCCTTGTAATGTATCTGGAAGATAACCTTCAGAGCCGCATCCACAAAGTCATGCACGGGTTCCGGCGAGTAAATCGTCTTAACCGGATACTGACGGCCCTTGATATGACACACCGCAATGCCATCCTTCTCGCCATTCTCTTTCTTCGCCTTTGTATCCTTCAACTGACGTCCCTTGAATCCCTCAACGAAGAACTCCTGTAGACTCTCCATATCAGCCGTAGCACTCATCACCACAGCCTTAAGCGGCACGCCCCCTCTCCCCTCTTTCTTCCCGGACACAAGATTTCTCAAGAACCCCATCACAAGATCAACGTTGACTCCACGCTCGTGCACCTCATCAACCACAATCGCACTGTACTTCGTCAACCACGGATCATGCAGCATCTCCTGCAGGAGCATTCCCTCCGTCAAGAACTTCACCCGCGTACCCGGCGCCACAGAAGTATCAAATCGCACGGAGTAACCAACTTGACTCGCCGGCGACGAATTTCCCAATGGTGACCCCATCTCCTCCGCAACACGCCGCGCCAGCGAAATCGCAGCAACTCGTCTCGGCTGGGTAATGGCAATGCACCCGCCAACTGTCGTCTCCTTATTCGAGCCATCCTCCTGCACGATTGTAGTCTTCGTCGGCCGACACCACGCCTCGTCCACAAGGAACTGCGGAATCTGCGTACTCTTTCCGGAACCAGTCTCACCGATCAAAAGCATAACGTCGTTCTCGCGGAGGTTCTGCCGGATCTCGTCGCCGTGCGCGAAAATCGGCAGGTTCTTGCGGATCTCGTAGAGCTCTTGCGCCTTCTTCTTCAGGGATGCGAAGCGTCCTCCGTCGTACTTGTTCTTGTCATCCTTGAATGGCAGACGGTCGTGCTTCTTCCCCTTGTCCCTCTTCCCAAGCTGGGCTCTAGGGAGCAAGTTCTTGTAGACTGGTTTTTCTGCGCTCTTCTCGCTTTTCCCTTTGCCATCCTGATCGGCTTCGGCGATTCGCGACTCGTCCGGGTTCGACTTCTTCGGTCGGGGAGGGCGGGAATCGTCCGCGCGCTCGTCGCGCTTCCGTTTCTTGTCTTTAAGAGAGACATTGTCTTTCTTCTTTCTTGCTTTCTTGTCTCCGGTTGCTTCTGAACTCGCTGGTTTTGTGGGCTTCACTGGTTCTTCTTCTCTGGCGACAGGTGCCCCCGCATCTTCGTCTGCGAAGACGGTGCGAACCCGCTCGGGCATGACAGATTCGAGGAAATATTGTCGGAGCTTTGACTAAACTGGAGACGTAGGCGGAGCAATTGCTCGAGTGATAGGTATTTGGGGAGTTGGCACTCTTGTTGATTTTTATGCTGATGGATCCTGATTCCCCAGGAAAATTTTGGGTCGGAGTTTATCTTATCGATAAGCCATCACGGCTTTCCACCAAGAGACCATACACAACGCGCTGTAACCTCGTTTGACTAGGGTTTACGGAGTAGATAAGGGCGAATGCCGGCTTATTTGAAAAGTGCTACTATGTCTCGTGAATCTTGCTTAAACAGTGTACTTTTCATTCATAGCCCTGTATGTTTTCCAAAGCCAGCTGCGAAGTGTCTACGGATATATATGTTCCCTGTCTAATCGTGACTCTATAAGTTCTCTTCAGAAATGGCGGCATATATATGGAGTTATAGAGTCGTTGCAAGTCATTACTTCAAGCCCCAGGCCCTGACGCGCCGGAAGACAAATGCGCGATCATTCTTGAGGCCGAACTCGGCCCAGTCGTCGGTAAGTTTGTCGTAGCTCCAATACCCCTTCCAAACCAGTTTGGTGTTTTTCGAGGGATTCGGGTGTGAAGGATTGGCGTTAGTAGGTCTTGCGGTAGTTGAGCGAAGGGCTAGATGGAGGACATATACATATTTCGCTCCCACTCCTTCGGTTTCAACCACAAGGTCTCGAGGATCCGGCGTAGCGGTAGGACCATCCTTGTTCGGGAACGAAATATCAGCTTCCTCGGGAGGGTCTGTTGGAGATATTGGTTTAGAAAGACGCCAACGGCCCCATTGCGCACGCTTTAATGCCTCCATGGCCACAGGGGGAACGGGCTCTTGAGTCCCGCTTCCCGCGTCGGCGGTATTTCGTGGGTTCTGCTTCCGGGTTGTCGTCCGTGCAGCTGTCACGTTCGCTTTGTTGATATGGGGGACCACGTCAAGCGGCTCCACTGTCGATAGTATGGAGATGACAGTGCCGTCGGGATAGAAGCGCATATAGCGGTAATATGTCACTATATGGATCGGACTGTTCCAGGAGATATTTGAATATGCCGATGCCGCACCGGCGCGTGTGTAGTTTACTGTACTAATATATATCCCGGTAAAGCGAATACGCGGGTAAGTGTGGAAAACCTCGCTCCATGAGGATAACGGGCTGGGAAGCTGAACGGGAATATCGGTGGGGAACGGGGTATACTTCCGCTGAGGCTCTAATGTGAGTTCCTGGTTGCCATGGATGTCACATGCGAAAGAATAATGCATGGAATCGAAGCCAAACTTAGCACCTTGACAGATTTGTTTCCAGATATGTTGTTCGCGAGCGAAATGATACGCAAAGCGTTTGCAGACTAGTGCCATCCGGGCAAAAGCTGCTGGATCCGTCACGGCAACATGGCTCAAGATTTCGACTATAACTTCTGACGGAACGTGCGCGATAGGACACGGAGGACGGGGGTCGCCTTCGAAGACCGGGTCCGCGGATAAGATGGGAGCGCTGGCAAAGGAGTCAATAAGTTCTGGTGTTGGTACAACCGGTGCTTGTTCAGTTGGCGCTTTCGCTGTGGTAGGCTCGCTCGGTGTAGCTGCTTGTGGTGCTTTCTTCCATGCGCCGGCGAAGTGCTTGTTCCTGTATTCCTTGTCGACAGCAGCATCGAGCTAGAAAAGTCAACAAAACCGAGTCAACTGTAGCCGTCGCGCACGGACTGCCCTACTCACCCGATACGCCTTGCGGTAGTGCTGTAAACTGTCCCCCAAGTTCCCTGCCGCCTCTTTCTCCACTGCTCGTTCAAAATGTTCCAGAGCCGAGGTAGGCTCTGCTGGAGGCTTTCTCGAATGCGGGTGAAAGGCATCTTCTTCGTCCGGCTTCGCTAATGATAGTCGGTCAAGTTTCTGCACGAGCTCGCTCTGTTTGTATGCTGCCGAGCCTTCCTCCTCGTCCTCTTCCTTGCGCGCAAATGCTCCATGGCGGGTAGGGGGGAAATGTCGGTGTTGAGCAGCGGTAGATTTGCTGGATGTCGTCTGCGATGGTCTGGATGCGTTGTTGGGTTTAGTTCTTCGCGAAACCTCCTCACGCCACTGGCGTCGAAAAGACTCGAGCTCCGCGTTGTCTGTCATGTTTGACTATCGATAGAGGTTCTAGCAAGTGTCTAGATAAGTTACAGGTCCACCGATTGATAAGCGAGCTTCGGCGGGGCGAGGACGAGCGAGAAAGAAAAGATCAAAAAAAGACACTGATAATCACAGTAAGATAGAGAAAGCCATTATATTTCGACTCGCTGCGAGTATGCGGCCAACCTTGATATAGAGCTTCCAAGAGAGTCGGGGACTGAAGGTAGATAGGCGTGGTAGATGAGGGCGAGTGCTTATCTCCGGCAATCTTGAAATCCGACCGCCACCGACCGGGCCGGAGCATTCTTTTTCTCGCAGCATCATCGCTACGTTTCTGAGTCACTGATCGTCCTCTAAATACCCTCAAATACTCGACGCGCTTGCTGAAATAAGGGAAATCACTACGTTTATCAGTTTCTTGATCTGACACCGAATCTAAGCCACGCTGTTGATTGAATGTCCGCTCCGGGCACTCAAGGTACTTCTTGGGACCGATATCGCTCCAACGACTTGACCAGCATTGAAACCGACGGCCACGCGGCAGAGACATGGAATTGGGTTGCAGACGATACAGTCATGGCGGCTACTTCTGGGACAGGGTCGGCTTCTACAGTAGAGGCTAGCCAGGCCGGCGAGGCTTCTATCATTCAGAAGATGGTCTCTGCAACCTGCGGCAGCGTCCTCACTGGACTTCTAGGTACGCAGTCATACGCGGGTTTGAGCTGCAACTTGGACTCATACACCAGAAATAAATGCTAATTAATCTCTTAGTGACTCCTTTAGATGTCGTCCGCGTTCGATTACAATCCCAGTCTCCTATCAAGAACACCTCCCCGTTTACGTCACATACGACGAGCACCCTGAAGAACGCGCCACCCAACCTCGGCGTCACTGCTTGCTGTCGCGAAGTTTTTTGGGGAGGCCAAAACTCACAAATATGCATGGTTGGACCTGGCGGTAATACTCTGGGAGCCACTTCTCAGTCAGTCGCGGAGTGTGCGGTTGAAGAGACACAAAGGAGGACATTTACGTCCACTCTAGATGGCTTGCGGAAGATCGCTCGAAATGAAGGCTTTCTGACACTTTGGCGTGGGCTGAGCCCTACGCTGATGATGGGGATACCGGGGAATGTCATTTACTTCGCCGGGTACGATTGGTTGCGCACCGATGATAGGAGTCCGATCAAACGCGTTATCCCTAGTGCATATATCCCATTCGTCGCGGGCGCAGTCGCGCGAGTGGCTGCAGCCACCGCTATAAACCCAATTGAGATGTTCCGGACGCGCCTGCAGGCGACACCCGGTACGGGCACAGGGCATTTCAAAGCCACGCTTGAGGGATTGCATCAAATGACTCAAGCTAAAGGTTACGGCTCCCTGTGGCGAGGATTCACTCTTACCATGTGGCGCGATGTACCCTTCTCCGGACTTTACTGGTGGGGATACGAGGAAGTGAAAACTTCCATAATTGAGATGCGCAAGAAGGCACAGGGGCATAATTTGCCAGAGAACGTGTCATCGTCAACGCAGCTGGGGACCTCCGAGACCGATGGAAACACATTCCTGGATAGCTTTGTCGCCGGGTCGGTGTCGGGCGCCTTAGCCGCATTTGTAACGACGCCATTTGATGTCGGAAAGACACGCCAGCAGGTCTTTCGCCATATCGGAGATGATGCGCCGTCTGCCGTTGGCAATAGTGTCGCCAAGGCATCCCTTCAACCGGAGCAGCTTTCATTACCCAAATTTCTGATGCACATCTTCCGCGAGGAAGGAACGGCAGGTCTTTTCCGAGGCTGGGTGGCCCGCTGTCTTAAAGTGGCCCCGGCTTGTGCTATCATGATCTCAACATACGAGGTCGGCAAGAAGCTTGCCCGCGATGTCAACGAACGACGCCATCCTTCGCCGGATGACAGGGATTGAGAAGCTCTCTAGTTTATCTCGATCCTACCTCCTTCCATCCACCTCCATCTTCAAAAACTGGGTCTTGCAGATCTATTGTCATACCCCTTTATTCGACTTTTGAGCGATCTCTACCCATGCTACTAATCTCCGCTATTCTTACGAGTCAAGCATTCAGCCAACTTGCCGACTTGCTTCTTGAGCGCAAGGGTTATTTTGATGATACCACATCCGATATGGAATATAGAGCTGTTTCTTTTCTTCAACATGTGTCGGGAAATAGAAGAGGGCCTTTTGTTCTGAACTTTTGCATCATCTGTACAGTACATACCTTGAGCCTTGTATCCTTCACCTCAATATCACTAAAAAAGAAACATAAGCACTCATTTGTTGGTTAGCAAATATTTCGTACTACTAACTATACATAGCAACGACTCAGCCTTATTTACCCCGGTCGGTTGGATGCGCGTCACTGGACGAGCTTCAGCCATCGCGCCCGGGGCCATCTTTAGCTCGAGACGATCTTTCCGCCATGACCGAAGGATTCAAGGCTCTTACCCTGCCCCTCCTGAAATTCGGGAGGCTGAGATGTCCATCTTTGCGATGCTGACACAGCCTTCACTGATCACTCAGACGCGAGAGTCATCTGCCTCCGTATTGACTCAAACAGTGTGTCAGATGACGCCCGGCAGTGACTTTCTTTCACTCCATCAGGGATCACTTATATTTGACAGCTAAATCGACCTGGTCGGATTTTCCAGATCGCGCATCTTCATGGAAGGAGTTGTGTTTCTACCGATATGGCAAGCGATACCGTTACAAACGCGGAGTAAGTAGCCGTGCACCTCGCCTTTCAATTCGTTTCTAGACTAGCAAGCTAAAGACTTCGTACAGCATTGTCGCTGTTCCTGCTATAGGCGCAGACCCAGAAAGGGCATGGACTGCCGAGGGTGCCGAATCGCCCTGGTTGACCTCAGAACTGCCCAGATTCATTCCGAATGCGCGTGTCCTGCTTATCGACCACGGAGACCTAGATCCGGAAGACACGCTCGATTCATTAGCGACTAGGCTTTTGAACAAGATACAGGATGCAAGGAAGGCGACGGTAAGTATTAGACGCCTCTTCTTACTGAGTTGGCAGACCTGACCACGTCTAGAGTGGCAGACGACCCATCTTCTTCATATGCCATAGCACTGGTGGTGTTGTAGCCACAGAAGCCCTGGTCAAAGCCAGTCGGTCCCCCTCACCCCTGGATTCTATCTTCTCCAGCTGTTACGGGATCGCATTTCTCGGCACGCCTCATCATGGCTCAAGTTACCTCTCGATACCTGATTATGGGCGACCCATTCACCGGCTACTACGCCTTAAATACACCATACCGGACGCGCTGCGTGAGATCTTCAAGCCGCGGTCTGAGCAATTGGATCGTCTTGCTGGTCAGTTCAGGGCGATATCGGCAGACTCGAAAATATGGACCTTCCTGGAGACAGTCGACTCGGTCTTCACGATCAATGACATAGAGAGTGGAAGCACAATCGACATGCATGTCCCAATCACATCCATCCGATCAGGGCTATTGGGATTTGAACATGAAAAGGAAATGCCTCTGGCTTCTGACCATGCTGGTACAGCGTCGTTTAAAGGGCAAGAGGCTACAGCTAGATTTGACTTTGTACTGGAGCTCCAAGCGAGCATCACGGCCGCGTTGGAACTATCTATGATGTCGGACGTTCCGTTGCAGGTGGATCAGGAGGTCATGGTTCATGTGAACGGATTCTTCGAAGACACAGCAAGAGGCGTCAGCAGAGAATCCCCTTTGCAATTATGGTCCGCGAAAACACCCCTTGAGCAGTTCCTGGTCACGGGGCCCACGAAATGTCTCGAAGAGCGGCTGAAAAAATCCAGCAGACTATCATCTGGCACTTTGGATTCCGATACGAGTGATTTTGGAAGCAGGCCTACAAGTGCTCATGCCCAGCCGTCGCATATAGATTCTCGTCTGCGAGATCCTGATATTACCCCTCTCCATGTCGTTCCTTCGAGACCATCAGTGAAGAGAAGCAGAAGCTTTCTCGCTGACCACCCTTCCCATCAAGCTTCTCCTAGGATTCATGTCGATGAGCCATCTCCAGAGGGATATTTTGATGTCCAATCCGAGGCTTCAGCATCTGAGCGACGTCTATCTCATGACAACTTCGATGAAGAGAGAGTCGAGGATGAGACACCAGACAATCTAGCCACTATCAGCCCTAGTCAGAGAAATCTTCTGTTAGTACTATATTCTGACTATGCTCTCATCCAGTACTAACAATGATTCGAACACAGATCTAGTCTCTCCTCCAGAGGTCGAGAGTTCCTTAGCATTCCGTTTAGGGAGCGTACACCGGAGGAACGGCCTCGGGTGGCCCCCAGGTTTGATAGACCTGAGCCAGGGACAGAGAAAATGATATGGGTTCATGTTCCGTACACCCATCCCGAATGGGTGCCTTCTGTCTTAGCAAAGACCTGTAAGGGCAGAACCAAACAAAATTTGTAGGCATCACGGTTATTGACCACAGTCGGTTCGAATCTCGCTCACTGACCACTACTCTTAGGTTTGCAAAACTCGTCAATGAAGACAACTGGTACTCTAATCTTATAAAGGCTCGTCATTTGGAGCCACATGCCCGCTATGTACGCCCTGCTTGTATTCATTTCAAGCTCGACTCTCCGCCCATCAAAGCCTCGGAGACACAGGACCCTCAATTAGCATTATACGTAAGTCTTACACATTTGAATCGGGACCGTATTAATGCTAATGGACTCTTATAGCTTCCATATGTACGTCTCGCGACACTTCTTTCTGCTTCTAACATTATGCTAACGATATCCAGCTCCACTGGGACACATACTGGAACTTGCTTCAACGCCGAAGATTGATAGAAGAACGACTGCGACAAGGAAGATCCCGCCCAGTTCCAGACGAGATATCTCGGTCCAGTCTAGAATCAAAACTGATATGGAAATATGTGGGCAACGAACCCCCAATCCATATCCGCAGAACCCTGGACCAGTTCGGATATCCAAACCTGCGTTCAACTGTAGCCCGAGACGATGACCAAATGCTTTGGAAGCGGACAAGAAAACTCATAAACCCCAATGACAAGCTTGATAGCTCGATACCATTTCCACAGCGTGATGGATCTAACCTCCCAAGCCCTGTGTTCGTCGATGGCAAAGTGCTCATGGTCGATCAACTCTGGCTCTGGATTGTCGATCGAAAAACGATTGTTACGTTCTTCCCCAAACAAGAGCCTACGACAGTGGAAGACAAGTTCTACGAGCAGACGAATCTATTTAATAGCATATACAGCGAACTCAATGGGGATCTTGCAAACCGGTTCGAGACGGCTGGTGATCTTGCGGCTCTCATTGTACTGCATGCTGTCTCAGTCCTTTTAGATACGACATTGCATAGTGATCTTCAAATTCTCAGAATTTTTGAAGAATCAATTAGCATCCTGGTAAGAGCCCGGATGCTCTGCACTCAACCATTGAGAACATAACGTACTAATTACCGTGTACAGTCGGAACTAACAACCAAGTCGTTTAAACAATTCCGCAATCGTGGCTTCGTCACCAGGCCCGCAGAGTACAACAAAACACCCGATGGACGGATCATGACCGCCGAAGAGCGCGACGAACGAGACCGCGAATTAGTTCTTCAGAACCGCAACGACCTGTCGTCAATGTTGGAGCTGAGGGATATAGTGGATGAGCTGGGAACAATACTGAAATTGATAGAGCAGCAGACGACCACGATCAACGACATGCTCAAGTACTTTGAGCACAGAGGGTACGGCAGGAGCTTCATGCAGGGCTCTCTCCATAAACTGGATGAGTACAGGACTCATATCACGGAGATGAGGGATAATGCCATTGCCGCTCAGAAGGCTGTAAGTGGCCCCTATGTTCGGCCCAATTACCTTCCTTCGTCGAGTACGTACCCGACTGACATCGTTCAGGTGGAGAATCTCCTCGACCTCAAGCAGAAACAAGCCAACGTCGACGAGTCCAAGCTGGCCCGATGGGAGGCAGAGGTAACGCAGAGTCAATCCCGCGCCGTCATGGTCTTTACCATTTTCACAGTTATGTCGGTCACCCTCCCATACCACGACCCTGTCCATTGTGTTTCCCGCTAACAATGCTCATATCCAGCTTCCTCCCGCTCTCATTCTTTACCTCACTTTTCGGCATCAACGCCCGGGAATGGAGCGGCGAGCCCACAAACCTCACGCTCCGAACAATGCTCACTATATCTGGTAAGCCCTTCCGAAGGTCTTCTCCCTTACACCGAACCTAGAACATAATATAAACAAACCACAGGTCCAACCTCCATAGCCGTAATCGTCTCAGCCCTCCTAATAGCCTTCAGCGAGCGCCTGCGCGACTCCCTCTTGAAGCTCCAAAAGATTGTCTTCGGCCTGTTCAAGGACCTGGTCTTCTTCCCGCTCGCCGCACTCCTCCACCATCAAGATAAATACAAGGCGTCGCGGAAGTCAAAAGCCTCGCTCGCATCAACGACCAAGACGAGCAAGACCTCGCGCATGGGGGATCGGGTTAGTCGGTACCTTGCCCCCTGGCGGTACCGGAGCGATGTGGAGGAAGACTTTTGGAGGAGAGATGATGAGAATGAGAAGGATAAGGGCGGGTATAGTACTAGTAGTGCCACTACTGCTAGCAATCTCAATGGGGTTGTTCCGAGGCGGACGGACGGTGCGGGCATGACGCTGCCATCTGTGCTGGTTTCCGAGGCTAGTGGTGGGAGGCAGTGGCATACTGCCAATGGGAATGGGGGGTATTCGGATAGGATGAGGGGTGGATTGGAGGGGATGGTAAGGGAGAAGGATCTTGCGTAGAGGGCAAGAGGATATGGATGGTTTCGCTTTGGATATATTAATCCTGAGGCATATAACGAGATGATGACCTGGTTTCATACAATTACATTTACAGGCTCTACGGTTGTTAAGGCTAGAAGTTGGAATAAGATAAGTCGATAGTCGTAAAAGGATATAATACAGACTCCCCTGACTTTTATGCCAACAAGGTAGAGTGGAGATGATAACCAACAGTGAGTAGAGACAACAAGAGGTATAGGATATAGAAGGAGGATTGTGAAGTCAGGATGAGTAATACAAAGACATGTAAGACATTAAAGACATTAGGAAAACAATACAGAAATAGAGATCTCAAAACATATTAGGGATAAATGCCCATTGTATGCAAAGACACGCTCGAAAGAAACCCTTTAATGGAGAAACACCGGTATGGGAACAAGATGAGACGACGGGGTAGGTTATGCAGCTTAGAACATGCCACCACCCATGCCGCCCATACCGCCCATACCACCCATGCCACCAGCAGGGGCAGCAGGGCCCTTCTCCTCGGGAGCCTCAACGATGGCAACTTCGGTGGTACCGAGGAGGGAAGAAACACCGGAAGCATCAACAAGAGCGGTGCGGACGACCTTGAGGGGGTCAACGATACCGGAGGCAATCATGTCCACGTATTCGCCCTTGGAGCTGTCGAAACCACGGTTGAAGTCCTTGGAGAACTCATCAGTGAGCTTGCCAACGATGACACTGCCCTCGAGACCGGCGTTCTCAACAATGGTGCGAGCAGGGCGGGTGATGGCGCTCTTGACAATGTTGACACCGAGCTGCTGGTCGAAGTTGGCAGTCTTGACCTTCTCAAGGCCGTTGGCGGAGGCCTTGAGGAGAGCGGTACCACCGCCGGGGAGGATACCCTCCTCGACAGCAGCACGGGTGGCGTTGAGAGCATCAACAACACGGTCCTTCTTCTCACCGACCTCGACTTCGGAAGCACCGCCAACCTTGATGACGGCAACACCGCCGGAGAGCTTGGCGAGACGCTCCTGGAGCTTCTCCTTCTCGTACTCGGAGGTGGTGGGATCAGCCATGACGCCACGGATCTGCTCGCAGCGCTGAGCGATGGAGTCCTTGCTGCCCTCGCCGTTGAGGATGATGGTGTCCTCCTTGGTGATGGTGATGGCGCCGGTGGAACCGAGCATGTCGGGAGTGAGCTTCTCAAGCTTGATGTCAAGCTCGTCAGAGAAGACGGTGCCGTTGGTGAGAACACCGAGGTCACCAAGGATGCTCTTGCGGTTGTCACCGAAGCCGGGGGCCTTGACGGCAGCGACCTGAAGCTGACCACGAAGCTTGTTCAGAATGCAGACGGCGAGAGCCTCACCCTCAATGTCCTCGGCGATGATGACTAGAGGGCGGCGGAGAGTGGTGGAAGCCTCAAGGGCAGGGATGATGTCCTGGACAGCGGATATCTTCTTCTCGGAAAGGAGGATCAGAGGCTTCTCAAACTCAACCTTCTGGGACTTGGCGTCGGTAATGAAGTAAGGGGAGGTGTAACCGCGGTCGAAACGCATACCCTCGGTTACCTCAAGCTCGTCATCAAGGGTCTTGCCCTCCTTGACGGTGATAACACCTTCCTTGCCAACACGCTCCATGGCGTTGGAGATGAGCTTGCCGACGTGGGTGTCGCCGTTAGCAGAGATGGTAGCGACCTGGGCGATCTCCTCTCCGGTGGTGATATCACGCTTGTTCTGCTGGAGGTAGTCGACAGCAGCCTCAACAGCAGCCTGAATACCACGGCGCAGGTCCATGGGGTTGCAGCCAGCAGCAACGTTCTTGACAGTCTCGGAGAAGATAGCGCGAGCGAGCACGGTAGCGGTGGTGGTACCGTCACCAGCGATTTCGTTGGTCTTGGAAGCGACATCCTGGAGGAGACGGGCACCGAGGTTCTCGAACTTGTCCTGGAGCTGGACGGCCTTGGCAACAGTTACACCATCTAATCAAATCAGTATTTATACTTGATAGCATCTGACGAATGGTGTGTGAAGGTATCGGGAGGGAACTGATGACTAAAGGGCGAACGTACCCTTGGTGATCTTAGGGGAGCCGTAGGAGGATTCGATCAAGACGTTGCGACCCTTGGGACCGAGAGTAGATGTGACAGCCTTGGCGAGGGTGTCGACACCCTTGAGAAGCGAAGCGCGAGCCTCAACACCGAACTTGAGGTCCTACTCATTCGTTAACAACCTTGCTGCAGCTGGAGCTGGTCCGGGACCTGCGGAATGCCGATCGAGAGCTCCAAATCTTCGATTGCGGCAGCAATCGAGATCAGAATAGCTTACCTTGTGAGCAAACCGTTGTTGCTGGAGGTTCAGGCCAGTGGGCTTGGAGAAAGCGGCGCGCTTGGAAGCAGCAGAGAGGACCGAGGTCCGGGAAGAGAGAGCTCGCTGCATGTTGAATAGGGAGAAATGGATAATAGGCAATGAAAACAAGGCAAAAGCGAAGATCAAGTCACACAAAGAATCTGTCCGATCAAGACTCCCGGAGCAGAGCGGATGCAGAGAAGAAAGAGGATGGGGAGAACAAGAGGAGAGGAGGACAGGAAGGTGAGAGATGAGGCCAAAGTCTCGAAAATTTTCCAGGCCTTTCTCGATCTCCGGATTTCTTGGCGGCAGAAGCTCCTAGAAGGTCACGTGGCTTCTCCATACTGCCATATCCGAGGGAAATCCTCGGGTTGTCGGAACGATCTACCAGCCGCCTCGATCTACTTCTACCGCATACGTTTGAGCTTCGATGGCCTTTAGTCGCTTTTTATGATAGAAAATTTCTCAGATATTCTATGGTGTCCGGCAATGGACACACATGTTCTTCGAGCTACATTCCACCGGTGTACCCTCAATAGCCGATGTAGAGTGGATGGGCCCCAGAAAACAAAGCGAACGCAAATCAACCATGTCAACCAAATTCAATCAAAATTTCAAGCCTCTGTACAGGCACCAAGCTATCACTTGACCATTTTTACCGCATTGCTTCATCCGGCGTGGTAAGAAAGTCTCCAGGTGTCCCTTCTAATCATTGACCCTGGCCGAATTGAAAGCCCTGGGTGGGCGCAAAAACTCCATGGTCAGAGAAAAACGTATCAGGGAAGGAATCTCCAACTGGGGGTAAGTCTATAATTGCATTGCCAGTGGGGATGTACATAGTTTCGCTCTGAAACGGCCCCTGAATGTTGGGATGAACACCCGAACTGAACTGCACCATTGGGTTACTGACCCCAGCCGAGACCTCATTGATTCCTGGTTGAGGGGTGGCATTGTCGTTGTATGCCGCATAATCAAAGGTGAAATTGAACGGTGTAGGGGAAAATGCCGGGACTGCGCGAAAAGCATCAAGCATCACGTTATACTCATTGCCAGCTGGTACAGTTGGGTCAAGCGCCGCAAGCGACTCCTCCATCACAAATGGGGGTTCCGCCATGAACGTGTCTTGCATGGCGAAGCGCTCTTCCCGCGAAAATGATCGTTTCTCCATCGCTGGCTTCCCCTCTCCATCTGACTCTTCCTTCGTGACTGGCTCTTTTTTAATACCAGGCTCATACTCCAACGCACGCACGTTTTCCATGACTGGCTTTCCCACTGGAGAAGTTTCTGGTTCGAAAACTGCCTCACCGGCTGTCATCTCCTTCTGTCTATCGCCACTTGCCAGGCCTGCAAGGAAATGCTTTGGACACCTACAGGTGACGATCTTGTTCCGAGGTTGTGATTTCGGAGAGCGCGATGCCTCTCGCTGTTTGTCGTTAGGCAGTTCAAGGAACGATGCCCCAGCTGCCACCATATCCGAATAGTCATCATTTGAGTCATCTATATACTCGATTTCCGGGTCTTCTAGGTATTGAGCTCGAGTTCTCTTCCTCTTTTGGCTAGTATTGCGTTGTGCTGAGGATTTGCGCTCCGTCCATTCCTCGTCCGAGCTGTACTTCGCTTCGTTTGATTGCGTACTCTTTTTGTAGCTTCCGGCGCTGGTGGTTCTTGCGCCCTTCGTATAACAGCGCTTTTGTCCCTTGTCCCACTTCGGAGGGACTTCTTTTTTCGCTTGTACTCGGCGCTCACGGATCTTTTCCAAGTGCTGGGGAATTCCACCTTCTGAGGTTTTGTGACCCACGATCTTTGCGACTTGATCCCACGGGATCCTGAACGCATTTGCTTTGCAGACAAAGTCTATAGAAAGAAGAAGAAGCTCGTCCATGTCCGCTAGGATGAGGAAGTGAAAGTTAGTGATCATTCCTAAGCTAGAAGGTTCAAGGCTCAGGAAGAAAGAGAGCATATACCATTCCAGCGCGCGATCTCACGCTTTTTAGGCCTAGCTAGTTTTGGCTTGTTCATGTCGCAAGACGCAAGACGAGGTGTCGAGTGGAAAGACAGATGGGTACGATCGACGGATGGGAGGTCAAGAAGGGTTCAAGAGATAACTGAGCCAGAGACGTTTCTTGAATTTACAACCGTTCGAGATATCCTCGAAAGATCTTCGATCTAGTCAGCTGGGGGAGAGAGAAGCTGGAAGCGAGGGATATAACAATGAAGGCAGAAGAATGAGGTGCTGATAGCCCAAAGAGCTAGAGATGGAATACGGGCAGTGAGGTGAGGTAGAGCTCTGGGTTGGGAAGAATGAAAGAGGAAGAGGAAGAGGGTCATGAAGGGAAGACGGAAGGTTGAGTTGAAGGTGAGGCGTACTGGTAGGCGAACGGACGAAAAGAAAACAAACAGGGCAAAGTACCAACCGCGACGAGTGCGAAGTCTCTGTAGAAGGAGTTGGCTTTAAGATTGGGATAGATTCAAATGGGCACATTGATCCTGGCAATAGCTAGATTTGCAAGCAGTTATTACTTGTCTTTACAGAGCATGCCTCCAGCGGAGCCCAGGAAGATACAGAGTAAGCTTGACTAGTACTGTAGCATCACTATTGGCTAAAGAAAGCTAAGCTGCTACTATATTTTGGGCAAGGAAGCTGCTTCCATGCGTACATGTTTTCACAAATTCTTAAAAATGTTAGAAGTTGAGACTGGCGCAATCAAACGTTGCTTTGTACCCTGAGGGTCTCGACTAGTCGCATATACCTTCAATAAAAGTTTCGTCTACGCAACAGTACTAAGTCTCATTAGAGTTAGGGCTCTCAAGAAACTGCTGTGTGGGGTAGCATGCTCGATCTGGTGGTAAGCACGTCGAAGTATATCCTAGAGATGCTATTGGCAGCCCGTATCATGATCACGTGTATCACATGACCAAGCATCCCGATCCTCCGAACTCGAACGGCCCAGCAAAGCATCACATCCCGATTGTTCCCTTGCACATTGAATCCTCCATCCCTCTCACACAGTCAAGATGGTTTTCGCGTGGAAGTCCGCTGGTCTGACGTATGATACCCATTGACATTTGTCGGCCTTCTCTAATTGTGGACAACCGCTGACGTTGCCTGAACTTTTCTAGCTACAACCGCTACCTGGCCGTCGCTGCTCGCGCGGTCCGCCGCTCCCTCCAGGACGGCCCTCGTCTTGCCGCTGAGCGCCGTGGCAACATGGACCTTCGTTTCGCCAAGTGGGAGGTCCGTATGCCCTTTCCATCACACCCCGATCGGAGATCCAGGAGGCAGTGACTAACCGGACTCCGGAAACAGAACGGCAAGCAGGGTGAGGTCAAGAACCTTGCTGAGGCCAACGACCAGGCTCTCGCTGCTCAGGCCGAGAAGAAATAAGCGCCTCCTAATCCCTTGAACACGCGAAGAATAGTTGTATTTTAGAACGTTGGGACATACCTACGGGGAGGTCAGGGCCGGATGCAGGGGAGGTCAGAATCTTTGTAACGATATGGCCTGTCGATAAGATATCAATAGAAGGGTCGTTTCCCTCCTGCCTACGATTGGGGATTGAATGTCGTTCATTTTTCAAAGCTTTCGATGTAGACACGCGTGGACTTGTATACCACTGTCCGCTTTCAGGATCTCGCTGGTCGGCAGGTTTTCGCAGCCCGCCCGAGCACTCCACTCCCCGCCATCCCCTCACCCAACCTTTCCTCCTCACCATCCCCCAAAGTTACGCCGTTCCTCTTTGTATTTGGTAGATCCGGCAGCTGGCTGCGAATGATCACCCTTCCTTATGCTGCCCAATAATCAGGTCCGAGCCCCATCGGCGCGAATTGTTTCGCAGTCCGTTGTCCCACGCGACATCACAGAGGAGTTTACTCAAGCTGCATCGAGTAAGGCTGCCACCGGAGCTACTATCAACTTCAATTACATTGCCATAGAGCTCTACTGACGTGCTTCTGCCTAGAGCTCAAAACCGGACAACTCGTCAAAGATGAATACTTTACGCTATTCGAGGCCGTGGGCGCCTTGGAGGTAGGCCGCACTGATCCAGTTGCTGCGCACGCCGCGTACGACATAGGCGATCGTTGAGCTAATGGACTTGTCGCATAATCAGATCATGGACTCCAAGATGGATAGCGGATACCTCGACCCCGAAGAAGAGGGACAAGGCTTGGAGGATGACTACGACGTCTTACGCGACCTAGCCCCGGAAGAAGTAGTATGGATTATGGATGAGTTGCTCTGCCATGAGGTGTGTTGGCATTTTGATCATTGCTCGGATGGAAACGTGCTAATTGCAATTTTGTATTGCAGATGGCGTGGCACAAGGGTCATCCTCTTTCGCAAACGCTCTTCACCTCGATCTACCTCGACAAACTTCTATGGCCCATACCGCGAACCTTCGACGACGCTCATTTTGGACGGGATGGCCGTGCTACGGATAAAGAAGCACCGGAAATTGTTCATATAGTGCTACGCGCATACTGCCTTGCGCTGATTAAGTGCTGCGATTTTGTCCACGCGCGGGTGACCACCGAATTCTACTACGAGGCGAGTCGTTATCCCTCCGCAATTGAATGAATGGTACTAATGTTTTTCCACTTTATAGGAAGAGGACTTCAGCACACAGCTCTACAACCGCACATTATTGTCACATTTTGAATATGAACATTTCCCCGCCGTTTTGAGTCGGGCGATATCTTGGGTCGATGAGCAGGACACGATAGATGCGGCCGTTAAGAAGGCTATAAAGTCCCGATTAGAATTTCGACAAGAGTTTCTTTTAAGTCTACAGCAGGATATCGATATTTTGGAGACAAGGTCCGTGGACAAGCTAGAGTCTTGTTTGTCGATTATACCTGCCCTGAAAGAGTCGAGCCATACGAGTCGTCCTGTCCCTGAATCCTTCAGCTGGAAGATACAAAGAAGATTGGCTAGCACAGTGCCTCCCCGACCAGTGGTCAAAATCAGCTTCGAGGATGCGCTGGCGCATCTGGAACGGCTGTGCCAGGACGGAATCCATCTGAATCAAATCCTGGACTATAGAGGGCCCTACAACCTAAAAGTAAGACGTTTTATACTCCTTACTATTACCACTGCTGATAATTTAGGTGGCCGTCTGGACTATTCTTTCCCGCAAACCTCAGCCATCAGTGTACATTCGATCCCTTATTCAGACCATCATTATGAACAGATCGATTGTGCTTGGTACTGTTCCAGTCAAACAATTCATCTACGACGAGTTGGGGGCACTTGTTCTCCCTTCTAGTATACTGCTCGAAGCCAATATGGACGAAATAGAAGTGCCGTCGGACCCTCGCTTCCAGATTGCTCAATTGATGGATGGCTTCGTCAGACGCTTTTCCCACGTACGTATTGCCACCACTGCCGTCTACTAGTGCTGATTATGATGCAGCCCTTTGTGGATACCTTCCGGAGTGCATGCCTAAATCGCTGCCGTATCCGACGCACCGTCTGTCACACACTTGCGGATTGGGACAATCTGCAAATGGAGGTATATAACCCAACGGAAGTTACGAAACGTAACTGACCATTAACAGGCCGAGGATCTTGACGAACAACTTCGAGTCCTGAGTGAAGAACCACCATTAGAGCTTCCAAACGGAGACACTACCTATTCGTATCCTCTTAGCAGCTGGGCCTACCACCAGAAGCTCAACCAATTCCGGCTTATCCTACAGCTCGGATTTGAATTGTCCATATACGCCCCAGAGGAGCTACCCGGAATGTACTGGTACTTATCGCACATCTGCTCAACACACCTCGGACACCTTGATCGAATCCGAACATTCATGCTCGCAGCCGTACAACGAGACCGACGCTCCCTAGCTAAGCACGCCACACTTCGAAAATCCTTCCTCCTCTTCGACCGGCTCACTACGCATATAGTCGCCATTGACGCCTTTGCGATATCTCTACACGCCCTCTACGTCCTCCTATCCCGGCACAAAATACTCCCCACAGCCTCCGCACCTAACGCATACTCGAACGACCAGTTTCGGTACGAGCTCCGTATGAAGCCCTTTCTCCAAATTACGCTGCCAGAAATAGTGCCCTACGAAGAGTACCGGCGCGAAGCTACGCTGCAGGGTGACAGCGACGAAGTCGTCCTGGAGCGGGCGACAAAGGCCATTGGGGAAGCTCGGAAGGCCTGGGAAGCGACTCTCGCCAACGGACCGTTTGATGATTTTAAAGGCGAAAAGCCCAAAGCCCCAGCTCTGGAAGAAGACTGGAAGCGCGACGTGAAGGATACAATGCGCGCTTGCATCGGCGCAAGCATTGCCGTTGAGACCGTAAAAAGAGAAATTGCCAATGCCTCTGGCACCGAGCCGCTTAATCTTCGCGTCAACATTCCTGAGCCGGGTTCCAAGACTCGCTGGCATGACTGGTGGGCCGTTCCGCAGGTTTCACAGGCGCAGCCCCCGAGTACAAAGGCATGAATGAGCATGAGAGCTAAGCTCTTTTCGCGTACTAGATAGACATTTGATTCGTGCGGAGATGTTTTCCAGCCCTATTTGGAGGCGTCACAATGTGATAGAGGGCGGATGCTTGGATGGGATTACTCAACTATTAGATGATAACGATGATTATGTGCACTAGACGAGACTATAGAAGCCAAATGGATGGATGTGTTTTGGGCAGCGTCCAAAGTTGACAGGTACACTAAACTCGCGGGGCCTGGAGCCGAGACTTTGGCATCGGACGAACCACGCTCGCAATCTCTCCACTTCCACCATGACTTCACCACCTCCAGCGACAACAAGCGTCCGGTGGAAGACCCATCCGACTGCTGCTCTCATGAATATTATTATTATTGCTAGCCCCTTGTCAATAATTGCCATCGTCCTCCGCAACAACTCCGGACACTCCATTTCGGGGGAGCTACAGTCTTGGCAATCGCTTCCGAGCACGGACGCTGCTGGAATTCCGCAAGCACGCAGCTTCTCTTGCGTTCTCCCGCTGGGGATTGGTAAAAGATAGATTAAGCTAAAAGTACCGCCTCTCCTCCGTTATCAATGGACTGCAGTCTCCCGCTGATACTTGTCGTTTGTTAGAGTCTGCAGCGCCCCGTATCTATCCATGGCATTGTTAGCGATTTGAATCGATCAATCACCGTCATCGACCTTCCCGCGCGACCGCGACCCATCTCGCTGCCTCTTTCCCTCGATTCGCGACGATCCTCCGCTTGCCTACCCTACCGTATCGCTACTATTGCTAGACAGCGACGGCTTTTGGAGCTGCCCTCGTTATTTATACATACCTTTAGAGATTTTTTTGCTGCACCGCGTGCTGCGCGTTAGATTTAATGTCTGTGATACGCTCCCTGCGTTGTTAGACGGTTTGGCATTTCTCTTCCCTTCTTCTCCCCCTCAGTGCAGCACGCGCTTTCGCTTCCCGTCCAGGCGCATTGGGAAAGCCAGCGGCTGAAATGCCAGTCTACCCTATCCGGCGCCGACCACGCGAGTGCAAGACGTGCCATCAATGTCGTGCGAGCAAGGTCCGCTGTGATCGAAATGTGCCATGCAGCAATTGTGTCAAACGCGGCTTCAACTGCACCTACGGCCGCCCTCCGCCTACCTTGATCCCTCATCGGCCGCCAATTGCTTCTGAAAGCTTCCCTGTCCCAGCAGCTCTAGCAGGTGTACCCCAGGTTCATCCTCCGCCGCCATATCCTACGAGTAATGAAGTTGTGATCTACGCTGCCGATTCCAATTTGGATGGCCCGTCGTCCGATACAATTTCGATCTCCCCGGTCGAGTGGGACGAGCTCAACACCAAGATGCAGGAGATGGCGCAGGTCATAGCGAGCATGAAGTCGATCGTCCAGGCCCATTCGCAGCCGCCGCGGCCGCGCAGGCCGACAATTTCTCTTTCCGATGTGTCTGGCGGCGGGTTAGGACGGTCACCGACAAGGCAGAGCAATATATATGGATCCACCACGTTGAAGACAGGGTCAGTCCATATAGGAAATCGTTCTGCGTTGCATGACATCTTGGACAAGACGCAAGGATCTGCAGGTCCAGCGGAGGCGCTGCCGAAGGACGATCTGCTTGCCGAACTGGCTTTGGAAAATGACAACGGCGGATACCCGTTTCTTGACCTCTGGTCGTCGGACCCGCTCCACTTCAATATTGGAGGTGTCTGTGAAGTTCTTCCCGATGATGATCAATGCCTTAAGTGCGTCGAACGCCAACATCCGTCCCGAAAGTATCCACGGTCTAACTGCCTTAGATTTCTGAGTTATTATAGGAATATCGCGGCTGTGTTATATCCTGTACTTCCGGATGTTGACCAGTTCGAGAACGACCTGAGACACTTACTAGAGAACCGGCGGCGGGCGGGCAAAGACTATAAGCCGGACGGGGATGGGGTGCTGAGGCCGTATGGAATGAGTATCGCTTTCCTGAGCCTCTGTTTTGCGGTTTTCGCATCCGGGTGCCAGCTCTGTGATTTGCCTGGGATTCAACGTGAGATGACTTCCTGGATCTATGGTGAGTTGCCTTTCGAGAGAGTATCATGTTCGTGCGGCAGCTAACAGCTTCCAGTTTCCTGCTCGTACCAGTGTCTGCGTATGCTGAATTATGTATCGCAGCCTTCGGTAGAGGTCATTCAGATTCTCTTGATCATTAGCAAGGTTCTGTCTTATAACATGAACGCTGGTGCCTCATATACACTGCTTGGTGGGTTATAAGAGGCTTCGATGAGTTATTTTCATGAAAACTGACAACGTCGCGACAGGGATGACGGAACGTATGTGCATGGTTCTCGGACTCCATGCCGAGGCGCCTGGCTATCCACCAGCCCTCCAAGAGGCCCGTAGGCGGGTGTGGTATGTGCCATTATTGCCTTGTCAAAATGAAGGAGTAAATACTGATGATAAGCATTTGCTTGAGCAGGTGGGCCATGGCGTTCCAAAACAGTCATTTCTCTTTGGCATACGATCGGCCTTCGATCACGATGATCAGTCAACCCGACATTCCGTATCACCGCAAGTCAATGCCCGGACATCGATCGTATTTCGAGACACTGTCTCGCATCCTAGGAGTTGTGCTTGAGACTCTCCGTGTCCTAATGATAGAAAAGCACTCGCATCTGCAACCCAAAGAGATTTCCGTGTACGTCCACCGCATACGCAGTGTCCTCGGGGAGGCCAAAGTGCACCTGCGAGACCGGGAGCGCTGTCTCAATATGGCAGACAGTATTGAGTGGGCGGAATTAAGGCTGCACTCTTCGTACTATATCTCTCTATTATGCCGTCCGTCGCTGGACCCAGACGTGTCAATGGGCGAGGACGACCGCGAGAACATACGGCAAGACTGTTTGGCGAATCTGGTAGGGACGATTGAAGCCTTTATCGACTTGCATGCAATCAGCCCATACGCATCGCGCACATGGATTAGCTGCCAGCGGACGATCGCGTCGGCATTTCTTTTGATCGCCAACACGAACGACCACTTGGTACCGCAGACTCGGGACTTGCTTCGACGACTCGAGAGAGTCCTTGAGGACCATGTCTATTCGGATGGGACCGTAAATCCGACTACACGGACAGACACAGCCAAACACCTCTCATCATCGCTGGAAGCGCTCAAGGCGGTAAACTCCGCATTTGGCGCGGGGAAGGCCCATGCGAAGAAACATGAAGCGCCCGTTAACGCAGAAGGCGTTCCAGAAGCAAACATGCCCCCCACAACGCAGTTCCTGTCGTCGGCGGAGTTTGCCAGTCTCGCCGCTTCAATGCCACCGTACACACAATCGTACGTCGGCGTCGGCGGCGGGTTGGAGGAAGGTCACCTCGACAACATCCTAAACGGAGTGTCCGGCGTAATGCTGTTCCCTAATATGAATCAAGGAAACCCATGATCCGGCTTGTAATTAGCCAGCTCGTTGATTAGCATCATATACGATGTGATGTCAGTCTTTCTCCCTGTAGGCAGCAAAAAAGTCCTCGGTAGGGAGTTGAAATAGAAAAGGAAGGAGGGGAGTTCTTTATAGCCTTAAAAGTAGTTTTCTTACTCGAGCGTCGAGTCCGAACAAGACCCGGTTCGGCCGACTGAGCACCACGTATTGCCTGATTCAGGTAGCTTCGGCCATCCCCGTCGTAACTCCGTGCCCCTGCATGCCTTCCGTATTCCGGATACTGCTCTTTGACCTCTTCCCTTCTCCAACTGTCGCTGCTATCTTGGTTACGTCGCTGGAGATTACATCATGCATCCTCTATTGTGGAGTGCGACGTTGTACCTCGCACGTAGGTGGCTGCTTGTATAGAGTAGATTGTAGCTAGCGTCCGACGCCCACAACACCTGTGTAGCTAGTACTATGATACTATTCGTTATGGAGGAAGGAGCATGGCAGCACCCTTTCTAGGCTACCCCCGTTTACGAGAGGATAATGCACGCTAGGAAGTAATCTGTGAAATTGCGAGTTTCAATTATATATAACGGGTGGTGTCGTTGGTAGACGTATGTACAGTCCTGTATCTATATACGTGAACACGATATATCCGTACTCCCGGGGTAAATAGAGCCGTAGAACCAATCGTCGTCTGCACCAACATGACTCATAATCCATAATGTATTTGCTTGCATAACTCATAGCGTCGTAGCAGAACCCCCCTCCCCCGCAGGATGTTTAGATGTATGTATGCCCGCTGCATTGCGGATACCTACCTAGTCGATAGATAGATAGTCTAGGCATCACTATCCGTCTCGTAGAACGGATCATTCGGATCGTAGGGAAACTTCCTCACAACCACATCACCCTGGTACCTCCACAGCTCGTCCTCGACGCCCGTCAACCTAACACTGCACGTCGCATTACTCTGCCCGAACGTATCGACGGCCGTCGCAGCGCCGCCCCCATAGTCCACACGGACCATATTGACGGTCTCGCGGCTCGGATCGCCGGCCAGGTAATTCAGCGGCGAGAACGCGACGCTCGAGTGCGCGGTCGTGAACACCGTGTTGGGCAGGTCGCCCGTGTGCGGGACATGGTGCATGCCCAGGTTCAGCCATACCACGAGATCCGTCTGGTCCAGCGACTCGCCGTTGAAGAACGCAGAGAAGTCCACGGGCGGGTCGTGGATGTCCTGGCTGTTGTACGGGTGCGCCGCGGACGGCTCGCTGTCGTGCTGCTGCGTGATCTGCACGTCGTATTCGGCCCAGTGGGCGGCGTGCGCGAGGTTGCTGGAGTTCAAGACCGTGAGGTGGGCGGTCCCTGAAGCCGGCTGGATGCGGTAGCCCCGCGGCTCGCCGTAGGGGTTTGGCTTGTCGCGGTTCACGACGTGCAGCTGGGTTTGCCCGTTGAAGCCCCAGTTGAGGCGGGCGGAGTCCTCGGAGGCCAGGAAGGAGCGGTCCAGCTGCATGGTGTTGCGGGTGCGGTTGCCGTTCCAGGAGAAGTGTTTTGTGACGGGGGTGACGGAGACGAGCTCGATGGAGTTGTTGGCGCCGAGGATGTCGAAGTCCGCCTTGAAGTTGAGCACGTGGTCGTGCATGGAGCCTGAGAGGGCGTCGTGGATCTGGTACCCGAAGTCGTGGTTGTTGGCGTAGTAGGCAGACTGGATGTAGCCCGAGGCGCGGACCTCGACGCCAATGGTCCCGTCCATGTGGAAGTTGTAGCTGAACATGTAGTCGTAGTTGCCGATTGTGGAGACGCTGCGGAGCGTGAAGTAGACGTTCTTGGTGACGGAGACGAAGTCCGAGGTTGAGTGCCTGGCGATCGGGTAGTCGGCGTCGAACTCGAACAGGCACAGGCTGTCGATGTGTGTGTGCGTTTCCTCGTCCTTGTAGAAGGAGGTGTTGAGGTAGGAGGCGTAGGAGGGGCAGTCGTAGCCCTTGAGCAGCTCGAAGGCGTAGGGTCCGAAGCCGTAGTAGGAGTCTAGATAGGCGACGCTGGACTGCACGGGGTCGTTTGCGGCGTAGTGTGCGAGGGCTTCCTGCAGTCCTAGTTCGTAGAGGATGCGCTGGCCTTTGTATCTGATGTCGAAGAGGGAGAGGCCGGTGTCGCGGTTGAAGGCGATGTAGAAGGAGAAGTCCATCCATTCGACGTACTTGCGGTCTGTGTCGACCGAGTAGCGGGCTCCGTCGGGAGCGACCATAACAGGGGGCTGCTTCCGGTCTTGAGGAGGAACGGTACCTCGCTGTTCGGTATGAGCCCAAGCGCCGTCGATGTTCGGCTTGAGCTTGATAAATCCAGGAGACCAGTACGCGTTGCGGAATTCCCCGGTCGTCTCGTAGAAGATGTCGTTGTACATCCAGCCCAGAAGCCTCCATTGGGACGGGTCGCGCCCAGTGACATCGGTCTTTAGGTATAGACCTAACGGCAGCAGAGTTCCGCTGTCGAATCCGTCGCCAGCGATGTTCCAGAACATATCCCA
The DNA here is from genome assembly GCA_003719405.1 of Aspergillus incahuasiensis. Lineage (NCBI taxonomy): Eukaryota > Fungi > Ascomycota > Eurotiomycetes > Eurotiales > Aspergillaceae > Aspergillus > Aspergillus incahuasiensis. The sequence continues at coordinate 49,441 of RHLP01000015.1, read as the reverse complement.
GCGGACGATTCGACCGTCATCTTGCCATAGCGGGTCAATGCCCCAGAGGTCGAGGGTGTCGTTCTCGAGCCCCAATGCGGTGCCGTTCCACAAGTCCAGTGTGATGTCGGCAATGGATGCGCTGATCTTGTATAGCCATTCTGAGTACACAGTTTCGCTGTCGGGCTCGACGTTCCGCACTTGTCCTTGGGTTTTGCGGGTGTACGGGAATTCAAGAACCTCCCATGCAGTGACGTTACTGACGGGTAGAGGTCCAACTAGAAGGTCTGCGAAGTACGGGTCTGCTGTAGCTCGATTATTCAACCGAACATGGGCATACCGAGATGGAACTGGCCCGCTGCCATCCATGTATGGGATGGTCTCAGTCTTATTCGGCCGGTTCAGTTCGATAAGGGCACTGGGGCTATGTTAGAAGTGGAGGTAGAAAGTGATGGTGATCTTACATTGTATTGTCCCATTCTCCCGCATTCTCGGTCGAAGTGAGGTTCAACTCGGGCCTTCCAAACAACCACTTGGCAACATTCGCTGTTTCGTCGTCCGTGAGGCCATACCACACATTCTCCTTCGGGGCATCAATCTCCTGCGGCGGAGTATCTTCGCATGCAGATGCATATTGACTGGTGGAGGTTCTGGGCTGGTGGATTGCATGCTGGTACGAGCGGCCAAGCAGGCTACGCATTTGATTCTTGCGCCCACGGTCCTTCTTGCGAGCCGAGTCACGACCGGGGTCAATTTTGGTAGCGAAAACATCCCCGGCTAAGCTCCCAATGAGAAGCAAAGAGGCGATGCCTCCAGGTAAAGACAAAGGAAGCTTCATTGCAATCAGTCAAATCCCGCCGTCTTGCCTTGATGGGCTGGATGGTAGTTCGTGTCAGAACCTTCGCAGTTTTTATACCCAGCAGTTCCGTATCATTGAAACTGTCCCATCCTTATTCCACTATCAACAATTCCTATATTCGGTGCAGCGTCCGCCGGCTCGCGAGATAAGCAGTCCCGCGTTTTCGGAAACACAGACTTTGGAGTAAGGTAGACGACGGGCTCAGAGCAAAAGAACCGCGTAGACATGCCTGAAGGGGCATCGTCAACGGCCAAGACAGCCATAATCGGGCGAGGTATACAGAGAATCACTAAGCGGGGTGAGATGAAGGAAGTCGGGGCAGCCAGTGGTAGACTGTGCCGTCGAAGCGATATCTCCAGCGAATCCTGTGCGGTGATTGTGTTGGGTTGATCGCGGAGTAGATAAGATCAAGGCCATGGCGAGATAGCGACGGAGGAAAGCGAGAACCCTAGGACCCGAACAGGATCACAACAAGGGCAAAAGATGGCCTAAAGACCCTTGGCATAGCCCAGTGCACATTGCTATCGTGCGAGTTAAGATATGACGGGGTCCGCGGTCTCCGTAGCCCTGCGTGCCATACAGAGACTCAGCAATTCGCTAAACATGTTGGAACTGTCTGCTGGCATCGCCGACTAGATGATACATAGATACCAGCTACTAGATATAAGTTTCGAGCCTGGTACCCGGTACTTAGGGTCTTTTGAGTTGTATACTGTAACGTTCTTTGGATAGTTTCTTCTGCTCGTGGAGCTTTGATGCAGATGACAAGGGGCGAGGATGGCGGAAAGGAATTGGCTTGTTAAGCCCTTCAGACCTGGACCTGGCAACGGCCCTTGTAAGGCCCTTATAGCAAGAGAGCAAGGTACTGGATAAGTAATGCGTTTACTGTTGTTGTCCCTGTCCGACTCGCAGAATCCGGAAAACTTCAATCCCGCCTGCCGCCACGAACCCAGAGCCAGAGCAACAGGGCCTATGACTTTTGTTAGTAGCTGGAACTGGATGATACGATACAACAGTGCGCTGCCCAAAGTCTGAATCTTTCAGCCACAACTAGCCTGGACTGCATGCTTCGAAGTAATTCTGACATACTAGTGACCCATGTAACGAGACAGCTTGTCAATGCCATGAGACTAGCCCATCCATAAGTCCATAATGACAGGAGTCAGAGTCCACGCGGAGGGCCTACCAAAGTTTCACCAGACCTCAAGGCAGGTGTAGAGCCACATATTTTTCGTAGTCACGTATAAGGCACAAATAGCTCGAACCACAGGCGGGGTGATCCTCATGTTGATCGAACCATGGCCAGCCGATCCGCGGGGAGAGCGACGGGAGCAGAGATTGCAGTCCAGTCCCTGACCAGACACCCACAACCTTTACGGAGTATACCCTCCTGATGGCACCAAACCCACCGGAGTGGTGTTGTTACTTTTGGATTCTGTCAGGGCGCAGGCAACATAGTCCAATAGATCTTGTCAATTTCCCTTCCAGCATTCTGTGCTTACTCTTAAGAAAATGGTACAAAACTAACATAGTAGACTCGTATTCAGAAAGCTCGAAATCAATCCACAGGGTTAATAGGAACTAGACCCTCTTCCAAAATTGCGGGTTTCTTTTTCTTTTTATTCTTCTTCTCTTTCCTTCGATGCAGACCACTCCAAGTGAGGTCAAGATCCTTGGGCCCCTCGGAATTCTCAACGAGAGACTGAAGGGGAATTGAAGCATCACTGGCATTATAGACCTCGGGAAGATAGTCGTGACGAACAGATTCTGGGGTGGGCTGGCGTACTCCATCAAGAGGGCCCTCTGCAGTATACTCCGGCGCGTCCGGTAGTTCAGACTCGGGAATCGCGATGTCTTCCTCTGGAGACGGAACGTCGACAACCTCCTCCGCTGACTGGACCACGGGAAGATAGCTTACCCTGAATGGCCGGTGGGAGTGATATTCGCGCTCTAGTTCAGACTCTGGTTCAGGCTCCGGTTCGGGTTCCAGATCACTCTCGGGGTCAGATAAGACCTCGGACAAGGCCTCGGGTAAAGCCTCCGGCTCGGATGAAGGCTCTGACAATGGCACGGGATCCAGCTCGAGTTCCGGTGCTGGTTCTGGTGCTGGTTCTGTTGCTGGTTCTGGTGCTGGTTCGGGTTCTGGTTCTGCTGCAGGCACCGGCTCAGCAATGCGTTCAGCGATGTCTTCTAGCGACGAAATATGGCCGAACAGTATATCGACGGTGAGTTGCATGATAGTTCTGTTGAAGCGAGTGCTCTGACCGAGCGCAAATCTAGTGTTTTGGCCGATCACATTGATGAGTTCCTCCCGGAAAGAGTGCCTATCATTATCAAAGGAGTTTGCAAGATACTCTTTCAGATAGCCTTTGAACCATATCTCGTCCACAGGAAGGTCCTGGAAAACCACTCTTGCTGTCTCCAGTACATCTTGAAGATGCACTAAAGCCCCTAAATGCTCCATGTGCTTTCTAGCAACTACCTCCAGCCCCAGAAGCCCATAACTTCTAGCTGCCTGATACGCCAGCGCACTTCGCCGATATTCTGTGACGAGATTGCACCCTGAATCCAGCGTCTCATACTGGCCGGTATATAGAAAATGAATCAGTGTGTGGCCTATAGTCTCATCGATGTCATCAAGCCCGGCCTCTGGGCCTGAATCCCAGTAGAGTTTCTTCTTGATTTGGGGTATATTTTCGAGATAGTACATTGGTATTCCGTATCTCTTCGTTCCGATGATGATCGTTGCGATCGGATGTTCGTAGGGGCTATTTCCAGCATATTAGATCGGCATTATGAATGATAATTTGATGGAAGATAACATGTACTCACGACGTTATGGGCTGATTATACCCAATCTTAATGCGCTCAGGGGGCTCTTCAGCGGGCTTCTCAGCGAGCTCCTCAGCGTGCTCTCCAGAGGACTCTCCAGCGGGCTCTTCAGCGGGAGCCAGCTCCTCATCCATTGCCTCTGTCCTGAGCGCACTGACCTTCCTAGACTTCTTTGTTTTGCCCATGTCCACCTTGAAGATAGCTGGCAGCATAATAGAGAGAAATCTTTTCTCTCCGTAACCATTGCACCCCTCTTTGTAGTTGATCGGGCCGCAAGAGGGCGCATTCAAGTATGTGTTGGTTCCCAACCCCGTGAACCATGTCTATATGACAAGAAGGGCTATGAGCTAGATTCCACACGACACGTATGTGCCCATGACTAATGTTTGCCTTTTCTCAGGGCGACGCAACATAAATGGTTCAAATACTAATGAGGTGTGCTGTCGGACCAACAAATATAGGTCACGCCATCTACGTCGGGGTCCAACATTGGCGATATCTCGGCCCGAACCTTTCAGCACCTAGCGCTTCGAATTCGGAAGGAATATAAAATATGCTCAGAAGAAGAGCGTCCTTTCGCAAGACACGTATCTAACGCAAATCTATCCGCGACGCACAAACTGAACATGCAACGGCGGTAGTGTAGTCGTGAAGGTATCCAACGTCTTCGTCTCGAAAAGCCGCCCACTCTCACCCGGCGCAAAACGAATATCATATTGCTGCGCCAGTTTTGACACCGAGATACGCAGGCTCATGAGCGCAAGATTCTTCCCAGGGCACACGTATGGCCCATATAAAAACGGGAAATAGGGCGCCCCGTCTGTCACCATCTCCCTGTTCTCGCTCCACCTCTCCGGCACAAACTCGTTTGCGTCAACATAGTACCGCCCATCTGTCTGGACAAGCTGCGTCGGCACAAACACATTCACCTCACCCGGGATCCAGACCTCGTCAACGACGATGCCCTCCGGCGGGGTTACGCGGTACCCACCCGTAAGGATCGCAGGACGCAACCGTAGCGTCTCGGTAATGATGTCGTCGAGGTAGCTGATGTTCCTGATCCTGTTGTATGTCCACTCCGAGGGCCCCCCTGGCATGGCGTTGTCAAGATGGCGCTGGAGCTTGGCTAACACATCTCGCTTTTTGGCGAGGAAGTATAGGATCGAGGTTAAAGTTGTCGCGGTGGTCTCGCTGCCGGCGACGAGGACAGCGCGGGAGTCATCATGGAGTGCGGTTGTGCTGGGTGCAGCCGATATGTCCTTTTCGACATACGCTTTCAAGAGCCAGGAGATGATGTCACGCGGGGGCTCGTTGATGTCCCAGGTCTATATCATAGTAGGTCAATGGATTGGTGCACCTTTTTGGTCCATTTCCTTTGTTGAGTGAGGGCCGTGAGGGATGAAAATTGCAGGAGACATGTAAGTACCAGCGCACTAACCTTGAATTTCTGCACAATCTCATCTTCACACCATTTAAAGAACTCGGCCATCGCAGATGTCGCACCTGGGAGATGACTAATGAGATTCAAGAGCCAGGGGATATGGCCCATTACTCCTAGGATAGCCATGTGGTCATGGATGGCTTTGATGCCTGGGTGTTCGACGCCTGTGGAGAGATTGTTGAAATCCTTTCCGAAGCCGACAGTGCCCATGATGTCGAAGCTGAGAAACATGGACCACTTGGTTGCATCAATGATCCGAAGCTCGGCATTATTCTCGATGTGCGAGATTAGGAGATCTGCCTTTGCTGCGACGCTTGGCTCATATGCCGCAAGAGCTGCGTTATGCCACATTAGCAGCTCGAATGACTACATGTTCCATAGGGTCTGATCACGGGGAGCAAGCCTCTTTCATACCTTTAACGCTGAATCCCCGATCCCAAGCCTTTCGCCGCCGGCGATGGTCCTCCGAGTCTCGCGTGTGGTGGACGTTGCAGTATTTGGAGTCTGTTTGAGCTTGAGCGTAGAATGTTGACTTTGAACACTTGGATTGCGGAGAGAGAAGCAGTGGGACCGCCGATGCGCGGACAATACATATTTCTCGCGGTCCTAAGGTAAGATTCTGTTATCACTCTGCACCGCACCCTCATCTCACAGGAGTTGTTCTTGTCCAGCATACCAGTCCGGAAGAAGTCGCCGTATCGTTCATGCATCTTCGCAATCTCCACATGGTACTGGATGTTTCTCCCCGCGAGATACACATCATAGAATCGCGTGAGCTTAGAGAGCCAAGGGCCCGGGAAACGGCGCAGACGATGGAAGAACAGCCGGTAAATTGCGATGCTTGATGCTAGGCCTGTGTTGAATGCTGATGTGATACATACTAGTCGGAAAACCACTTGAAAAACTGGTAGTGGTGTAGTGAAGAGATACACAATCAATATTGAGACCACTGCAGCGGCGTATAACCCGAGGAGGCTGTACAGGTATTCCTCCACGGGTAAACTCCGGAACACCGAAACATGAGATATAATTCCGACGGTCCAAGCTGATAGCCAGAGAATCGGAATGTCGGCACTAAGAGCCTGCTGGAAGGTTTCCAAGTTACTCGATGAGAGGGAAGAAGCCATGCAAGCTTAAGGGGTCGGGTACGACCGCGGGAGTCAGTTGTAAGGAGCGACGGTGTTGAGCTCAGGTAATTATTTCTTCCAAGCCCGAGCCCACATCGCAGGAACAAAGCTGCTTGTTTCACCATCAGCGGCGGCACTGCAGCAATGCATTAGCCTTGCAGGATCATAACCTGTTATATCGATGGCATTTGATTATTGGACTCCACTGCCGGACACGGCCCGTCGAGCCCGGGGCCGGAAGCCGTCCGCCGTGGAGAAGACTAGACGCAGCCACCATCGTGGAGTTTATCGCGCTCCTAGCAAATGATCGCTGGAGTGGCACGCAAGTCGAATTCAGAAATTTAGATTGTCTTCTCATCCAATTGGGGCCTCCTCAGCAATCTATTAAACTTTCAAGCTGTCCGCTAACCGAGCCCTACGGTAACCTTCGGAGTCGAGTTAACTCCCAGCTTTGGTATGTGTTCCGAGCAGCTCAAATGACTTGACAGCTGGGAAATTAACCATCAAAAGGTCATGTCCCGTTACGCGGACATTTTAGGACTAGGCCACCGCCATGATCGGACCCGAGGCTTCTCTGTAACCCCCCTCAGCTTGCATCGCCAGATGCTCGCAATGGCCATCGACAACCTCCGACCAATTGCCTATGCTGTCATTGCGATTGCCTATGCCCTGGGCACGGCGTCCATATTCCTTCGACATTACTGTCGATGGCGACTTCGGACTTTTGGTCAAGACGATGCGGCTGCCATCCTCCTTTTTGTGAGCTGATACTTCTAACTGGCCCAGGACACAGCTAACCGGTTGAGTAGTGTGTTAACAATGTCCAACAAGCAATCCTATATATATTCTTACAGCACGGATGTGGCCTGTAAGTGTAAGACCACTTTATGCTGAAGTCATGGCTCTGACATTGCTATACCTACCCAAGGCCTGCGGACAAAGCATCAGCACGAATTCTCACGGACATCAGAAAGGTAGGGTATTCGCAAGAAAAAGCGCTCGATACTCGGCTAACAGACGCAAGCTTCTACTCGTAGAGGAGGTATTCTACATGTTCGTGCACTTCGTGCTCAAGCAGACAATCCTCCTCTTCTACCTCCGTCTATCCCCAAAAATCCGGTTTCAATGGGCCGTCCACGGAGCCATGGCCATGTGCGCCGTCTTCCTGGCAGTGGAATAGCTTCTGGCCTTTCTGCAAGTCCATCCACTTGCTGCATATATTCACCCCGAAGAGTATCCAAATGCCAAACGCCTAAGCGAATATGTCGTGCAGATGGTTCCAACAGCATTGGTATGGGTTGCTGCCATCATTCGCACCGCGAGCTAATACAGCTACGCATGAAAACAGAATGCATTTGCAGACATTGTGATTCTCGTCCTTCCAGTCCCAACAGTGCTCAAACTGCAAATGAGTGCCCGCCGCAAAATTGCTGTTCTGGGAATCATCGGATTTGGATCCCTATCCGTCGCCACGGCGCTGTGCCGCTTCGTCGTGCAGAAGCAGCTAATATCAGAACCGGGCAACACGTCTTACATTATGGGGCGAATGGTCATTGTTGCCGGAATAGAGATCGAGATAGCAGTCGTAGCTGTTAACTTGCCGGCGCTGCGATCTCTTTTGACCAATATGCTTAGGACTGGGAGCTCCCAGGATGGAGAAGCTTCCATTTATTTGGATTTTAATAACCGGTTGAACCAGCGAGGGGCTCATAAACTCTCAAAACTCAGTCCGCGCTCAAATGATGTCGGCCTTAGAAAAGGTTCCAGCCTTGTGTCAAAAATAACTGAGCCGCGTGTTGAACTTGGGAGAGCTGCCATTTTTACGAGTTCGGAAGATGAGCTTATGCGGCCAAGCAGGGAATCCAGGTTCATGTCAGTCTAAGGCTACTTTCAGCTGTATAGAATAGAGAGAAAAGGGTTTGTGGCTATGGACATAAAGGCGTCTATATAAAGATCACTGGACTTGAGTCTAGCCAATACAGGAAGGGCATGCACTACACTGAACCTATCCCCGCCCCTCTATACAACTTACAAGACTTGTTTCTTTACTTGAAAGCCTACATCCGATGGAAGTCTAGTTGCCTGGCGAGAAGGTTGGAGTCTCCATCCACCTAATAGTACGATGCATGCTGGGACAGCGTGCAAGATATTTGCTAGACACACTGATGCCTTCTACTTAGTCCCACAACTCAAAGCCTACTTAGATCTATCGAAGCCAAGAAGAAATATGCGAGCTCAACCCCCCGGGCGGCGGAACGTCACCCGGTAGCAAACACGAAACTTCCATCGGAACCAAGATCTGCTCATCGCCGCCAAAATCCTGACCATCCGACTTCCCTCTCTTCGTGACCCCCGGCGCCACAACAAGCAGCACCTGCTGGTCCCCCCTGGGCCTCTGCTGCCCCTTCTCGGCCTCCATGAATCGCGGGTTATAGCGCACATAGCCGTCCTCTGGCGGAAACGCCCAGGTAATGCGGGCCGCTTGGCGGTGGATCTCCTTGTCGAGGGCTATTGCGTTGTCGAGGATGCGCCGGAAGTCCTGTCCCGGTGCCTGGCCTCGCGTCGAGAGGTACTGCGCGGCGATAGACCAGAACTGCTCGCGGATCTCCTTGCGCGTGCTCTGGATGCGTTTGGATTCCTGTGAATTCTCGGTGAAGTCGCACATTTGCAGGATTAGGGCCGTGCCTTCGGACGACCAGACGTGGTATTTTCGTTCGAGCTCGGGGTCGGGGGTTGGGTCGTGGCGGGATGCTGGGATGTGGTGTTGGGCTTGGATTACTCGAGGGTTGGGCTGCGAGATTGTGCTGTACTTACAGTATTTCAGGTAGTACCGCAGGTTGCTGAGAGACTCGCCGGCTTTGCCGGCCCACACGAAGCTGCCGAAGACTTCGCGGTCCAGGAGCCTCCACAGCATTGCCTGGATGATACTGGGGCACCGACTCGGGGAGCGGATGTACTCCTGGTATGCTGTTGTCCCTGGCGTAGTTGAGACCATGCACGACTCCCACACGTCCAGCGCGTCTCTGCTGACATGGCTGCGCTGGATTCCGGTAAAGTACTGGATAGCAAAGTCGCGGATGCTGTAACGGAGCTGCTGGATGAGGGCGGTTAACTGACTGTCGGTCATCTGGTGATGGCTGGGCGTTTGCTTTGCCTTGCGGAGTTCCCGGGCTGTTTGTTTCCAGTATCGCCAGTTCTCGTCTGCCTGCGCTGCGGCTTTGTCGCGCTCGTCTAGCATCTCTGCGGTGAGAGCGCGCTGTTCGGCTAGTTGGCGCTCGAGGTCTTGGATAGTCTTTCTTGACTCTGTGGACTCGGTTTGGAGTCTTCGTAGCTCTTCAGCAGTATTCACGGGCTGCTTTCCCTTTATAGGATCTGTGGCCGGACGCGTGATTGTTGGTTTCTGCTGTGGAATTTGCTGTTGATGCGCGCCTCCCTTGATTGTAATTTTGGGCTGAGAGACTGCTGCCGTCCGTGAAGATGGGCGAGATGCCACCCGGGGATCTTGAGGTACCGGGTCAATATCCATAGGATCGCCTCTCTGGTCCATTGGGCGTGCTGGAAGGGACGGGTACTTGGATGGGGATTCCCCTCGCTTGATCGAAGGTAGGTTGTCTGGAGGCATGATGACAATGCGCGAGTTGGATCATGCTGTCTGACACAGCACGAAACAGTGAGGATGTTATACACATGACTGAGAGCGGGGCTGAGCCGGGAAGGTGAAAGACGCAGGCTGGAGCCTTGCATGCAACACCACGCCAAGCCATCTCAGCCTTTCGGGCAGTTTTAGCCTCAACACCACCCACGCCTATTGGGCCACAGCCCGTGCCACAACCAGGCTGAAGAACTGTACTCCCTGCTGCGGAAGGCTCGAGCCCGCTGTCAGCTTGTGATAGGCTCGATGATTATGCCCCTCAGTTGCCGCTGAGCCCCGAAAAGCAGCCTTGCGGCCGTTCGGGATGGCGAGGCGAAGATGATACTTAAATGTCAGCTGCCTCAGCTCGCGACGAAGTCCAGCCATGGTAGGATATAGCTCATACCTCCACTAACCTATCCACGACTACATGAGAATGCCTGCCTCGCGGGTCACGTCACTCAACGAGAGCGCTCTCAACGCCCTCAACGCCCTGAATGCTACCGACGGCGATATCACTTGGCCGCTCCACGGACTGAAGATACGAGAGGACGACGATCAGCTAGTTATTGGGATTGATTTCGGCACGACGTAAGCTACTCAAACTGATAACTCAACAAGGAAACACCAACTGACCTGGATTCTACGATAGATTTTCCGGCGTTGCGTGGGCCACTCCAGAGCATTTCGAAGCAGATCAAATCAATCTAATTAGCGCATGGCCCGGCACCGGCCGCGAAGAAGGAAAAGCGCCGACCGAGCTGCTCTACGACGATGGACGAACAATTTGGGGATACGGCATACCAGGCGGGGCTGACACTGTCCGCGGATTCAAACTACTACTTCTGCACGACGAGGACCTTACCGATGATATCAGAGCGTCGGAATTCTTTTTGCGGGCGCGCAAGATGTTGAGAGACACCGGCAAGACGCCTGTGGGTTTGATCGCTGACTACCTTCGAGGCCTTTGGCAGCATACACTGGATACAATCAACAAGGCGCTTGGAGATTTCGTGGTAGATGGGCTTCGATTTCATGTCGTGGTTACTGTTCCCGCAATCTGGAAAGCGTACGCAAGACAGAGCATGCAGGATGCAGCGAAGAGCGCGGGAATACTGAAATCACGAAAGGCGGGTGAGACGACGCTGAGCTTTGTGCCCGAGCCGGAGGCCGCGGCGCTCTCTACACTCTGTGAGCGTGGGCGGAGAATAAAGAAGCGAGATGTCTATGTCATATGTGATGCTGGGGGAGGAACGGTGGACCTGATCAGCTATGAGATCAAGGACACCAACCTGATCGCCATGCGTGAGGCTGTTGAGGGGCGTGGTAAGTTCTCGCTTGGCTGTCTCTGTTCCAGGGGCATTATGTTCTGATATCATACAGGAGGGTTATGTGGGGGTCTACTCATTGACGAAGCGTTTGAAGCCATTTGCAGACGACGCCTCGGGCGACGCTGGGATAACCTCAGTAAGAAGGGAATCAACGATGTAATGAGGGGAGAGTGGGAGCAGTACATAAAGCCGCAGTTCAAGCCAGGGTCTACGCACGGTGATTGGATTGTGGCTATCCCGGCCGAGGCATTTGGCAGGTCGAATCTAGATGATATGAGCAAGCAGCCCTACATCAGGCAAGGCCGGATACACTTCCGAGAGTAAGTGCCCTTTTCGCTGCTGCATTTGTCTTTAGCTGGTCACTAAGAGGGAACTGTCCAGTTGCGATATTGAACAGGCGTTCTCGAGTTCGTTTGCTGGCATCGACAAATTGGTTGATAAACAGATCCAGAAAGCGCAGCAGGAATCCCTGCAAGTGAAGGTAGACCTCACGGCCGTGTTTGGCATAACAAGGACTGAAGCATATAGGGAATAATCTTGGTTGGGGGTCTAGGCACAAGCCCTTATCTCTACGAGCACCTGAAGGGCCGGTATGCGAAGGATAAGATATCAGTACTCCAGTCAAGCGGGATAAAGCCGTGAGTTAGACGCAACCGAGCCGAACGAGCCACAAAAGGTACTAACATATGTCTGTTACAGACGAACGGCCATCTGCCGCGGAGCCATATACAAGGGCTTCCTCCATCTAGCGGAGTCGAATCCCAACAGCCAAGGGGCCTACGACTACAGTAGCATCAAGGTCGTCTCAACAATATCTCGCATCAGCATTGGCAAGATGTACTGGGTGGACTTCGACGAGTCCAAGCACTTAGAAGAGGACCGGAAATGGGACGACAACCAGGAGAAGTGGAGGGCGGACCACCAAATGCAGTGGTTCATCCGCAAAGTTAGTACCTTCTCCGCATTCCTCGAGGCCAGGCCAGGCCATGTGCTAACGTTGCCGTACAGGGGGACGATGTCTCCACCAAACACCGCGTCAGCCATGGCTACCACAAGATAGTAGACAAGAACTTTGACGGGAACTTCCGGGTGCGAATTTTCCAGTGTGAGGCTGACACCCCTCCTACGCGGAAAGACTCGAAGGTGAAGCCTCTGTGCACAATTCATTGCTCGCTTGATGTGCCGACGTCAGAACTGAAGACGTTTCGGCGCAGCGACGGGACGAGAAAGAAAGAGCTTTATTACAAGGTCGAGATGGTGCCCTCTGGTGCGGCGGCCGAGTGTGCGGTGTACATTGAAGGGAGAAAGCAAGGGAGCCAGACTGTCAATATCGAGTTTCAATAGGATACCCAATGCCGTCGGGGCGGACAACTTCCGTCGATATTCCTCCGGAATACGTACCAAGTACGAAGCCGAGTCCGGTAGATTCTCGGCGAGTAGTCTAGTCGTATCTCTGACGAATCTTGTGCTGATGGGCTCTGGGGGAATACGAAGGTGGCCCCATATCGCAGGCCTGGGCGGGGTCACGTGGCTCGCTGGTACGGAAACCCACAATCAGACAAGCCGCGGGGTCTCCAGCTTTCTCCAGTCTCCACACCAAAAGCCGCATCGCGCAACCTCCGAGATCTCGCCTGAGTCCCAAAATGCTCTACCTCTCATCGTCGGGCGAGCTCAGGGCGGAAGATCAGCTTGATTCAGAACTGGACGGAGACAATGAAATCCAAACAACCACATGACAAATTCCCATTGAGCCCGAGTCGGCTCAGCCAACGATAGACAAGCCTCGCGTCTGGCGCCCTCGCGCGCCCTCCCATCCAATCAAGCAAACTCTTGGCCAGAGGTTGACCAGAGTAAGCGTCTCCAAAACTCTTCTTTTGCGTCCCCGCCAAGATCACCGAGTGTGGCATTGAGCCCCGATTTTGGAATCCTTTGCCCGACTTTCCACCCAGGAAGCTGTCATCACACTGTCGATCGGCATCCCAAACTTTCTATTCCTTGGAATACTCATTACCTACAAACACTGCGAGATATGGGCACGCTGAGAAAGGCAGGAGATCGGAAAGTCACCGAGCTCCTAGTCATGCAACCCGTTATTCTCCGGCATCGGCACTTCACCTCTGGGGTGTCCAACGCACAAACCGCATACGCGCTATCAAGGGTCTCGTGGCCTGACAGGCTTAAATCATCCTGATAAGGCACTCTCATCCTTCGCGGGGCTCGAAGGAGTAGAGCTGAGCTGCCTTTTTTCCACTCTTGGCACGCCCACCACATTCTTTCAGTCCCTCTCAATAGTACATGGCGCATCGTCATACCCTCAAGTTCGTTAGCACACGATAATGCCGTGCCTCTGATCTCCCGCTCGGCAATCCTTTTTCCAACTTGGCTGACTGCATCCTTTGTCTTGTTTTTTGCTATTCCAGCCGTGGCTGGATTTGTGTCAGCTAGTGTGTCTGGGCATCCACGTCGCCTCCAGTCATTGCCCGTGATTCAGCCATTTCCGGTTGTGCTCGACGCTCTGCGTGCAACCCCGGATTGCTTAGGCCCTTGGCACATTCTTGGCTCGCGTGGATTTGTAGCCCGCCGTGGGGCTTGTTCGCAATGGCCAGCCACAGGGTCATGGGCTTGGATGGCGGGGTTTGCGATGCCGAATCTCTATGAGGGGCATCCTTGCGTGGGGTGTCGCACAATGTCCGCATGCAAGCTTGGGTCTGTGCCAGTCAGAGGGAAAGGCAAAGGTATAAAGTCGGACAGAATCACCGTGCACTGCGAGGTACAGCCGCTTTTTTCCCACTACCGCGGGACCTCTTTCTACAACCTATTTCTTATTTCTCTCTTTGACAATGTCAACTCCCCGCAACGAGCCCGCTGAGCCCATCCCGGACGGGATGCTTGCTGTTGCGAGTCAGTCCTGGGGCGATCTCTTCAAATGGAAGCAGCGTGTCATCGTCGAGAATGAGCAGGGCGAGAGCACCGCCGGGTGGCACGACCCAGAGCCCTTCAAGAACCCAATCAGTCTGTTCATGCTGCTGAGCGCGCGTGACTGGCTGTTTTTTCTCGTTGGTCTTGCCGCTTGGACTGCCGACGCGTTTGACTTTCACGCGCTCTCCATCCAGCAGGTCAAGCTTGCCAAGTACTATGGCAGGTCCAAGACCGACATCTCTACTGCGATTACCCTCACTCTGCTCCTGCGCAGTGTGGGCGCAGCGTTCTTTGGTCTTGCGGGCGACAGATGGGGCCGTAAATGGCCCATGGTCATCAACATGATTGTGCTTGGTGTTCTGCAAATCGCGACCATCTACAGCAGCACTTTCCAACAGTTTCTTGCCGTCAGGAGTCTGTTTGGTCTTTTTATGGGTGGTGTTTATGGAAACGCTATCGCCATGGCCTTGGAGCATTGCCCGTACGGTTTCCTTTCCCATCACAATAACCTATTCGCAGCTAATTGTGCGCAGTGTCAGTGCCCGTGGTCTCATGTCCGGAATACTCCAGCAAGGTTACTCGCTTGGCTACGTGTTCGCCGCATGCGCCAATCTTGGAGTTGGCGGAGGAACCGAGACCTTCAAGACGGTCTTCTGGATCGCAGGTATGCTTCATTCGTTACAACCCCGCGAACATCTTTCTAACAAACGACAGCCGGAATCTCCATCGGCATCGGTTTTATCCGGATCCTGTTCCCTGAATCGAAACAATTCCTCGAAGCCAAAGCAGCGGGCAAGCGTTCGGTCAGCGCGGGCGAATTCTGGCGCGAGACCAAAGTCATGATTGGCCAGGAGTGGAAGATCTCCGTGTACTGCATCATTCTGATGACCTGGGTATGTTCAATCCATTCTCACCACACGACACACATCACTAATCTTGTCATCCATAAAGTTCAACTACTACTCCCATACCTCGCAAGACTCGTACACAACCTTCATGCTCACGCAAAAAGAGCTCGCCAACGACGGCGCCTCGCGCGCATCAATCATCATGAAGACCGGCGCCTGCGTCGGCGGCACAATCATCGGGTACCTGTCGCAGTTCGTCGGCCGCCGCCGCGCTATCATAGTCGCAGCGTTCATCTCGGGCCTGCTCATCCCCGCCTGGATCCTGCCCAAGACTGAACGCTCGCTCAGCGCGACGGGCTTCTTCATCCAATTCTTCATTCAAGGCGCATGGGGCGTGATCCCAATCCATCTGAACGAGCTTTCGCCGCCGGCATTCCGCTCCCTTTTCCCTGGTATGCACCGCCCGTCCCCCACTGTTCATTTTGGCTCAGCTGTGTCGATGCTAATGATGGGTGACGCTGCCAGGCCTTACCTACCAACTCGGCAACATGATCTCGTCGCCCTCCGCGCAGATCATCAACGCGGTGGCCGAGAAGACGTTTATCACTGGGCCATCTGGCACGCCTGTTGAAGCGTACGGCCCGACCATGGGCGTTGCCACTGCAATCATCGCGACGGGTATTATGGTGACGACGGCGTTTGGGCCAGAGAAGCGCGGCCGCCGCTTTGAGACCGTGGTTGTGGGTATGCAGGAGCAGCAGCGCACGGCGAAGGAGATTGATCTAGAGGGGGGCGATAATGACCATGAGACAAAGCCCGGACAGGAGAATGTTGAGCGGCTGGAGAAGGCTTAGATGGTACCACACCGCCGCTCGCCCTTTGTTCATCAATGTACAGTGATACGAAGGTGTATGTGATAAGATATGATGTTACGCGCATATAGTCTAGCTAGGAACCAAAGAGCCAGTCTATCCCATGGATATACCATACCCACCCCGTACTCATATATCCTTCCTCTGATAAACACTAATCCAATCCGTCCCCCTTCCAACCTCAAACGTCCGCTCCGGCTTTACATACACCCTCCTCGTAAACCTCGCCTGCCCTTCATCGCTAGCCAAAAGCTCCCAATGCACCCCGTTCACGCCCCACGGCGGCCCCGGCAGTGCAGGGTCCTTGTACATCGGGAACTCTAGACAAACCAGCACGCCGCCGGGTCTGAGGAGCTGCGCCATTCGCTCCGCCCAGTGGGGACGTTGGGTTGGGTGCAGGGCGCAGAGGAACTAGATCTTCGCATTAGCACGGTAAATGGGGCCAGTGAAGGAGTGACAGATGTCCATGGTACTGTGGGGGGCTCACGGTATAATCATACACCAGATCGAATCCCTGCTCCCCACCTAGATCTAAAGCGTTCAGCCAGGCATCGTCGAAGAAGTCACCCTGAATGAATGTTACGCATCCCCTGCCCATTTGTTCAACACGCTCCGAGTCAACCGCCTCTCCGAAATACGCCGCCTGTGGAGACAGAAGCTCTCTCTCAGCGAACGCCCTCGCCTCAGACACGGCGGCGCCCGAAACCTCCAGTCCGAACGCGTCGAAGCCGTGGAGCGCTAGTGTCAGCACGTCGTAGCCGCGGCCGCAGCCCTATTCGTGCGTATAGTATTAGCATTGTGATCACGAGGATTCGTGCGAACCGGAGCGCGGGCTAGTCTAGGTAGGGTAGCTTTTGGGGGAAGGGAAGCAACGGGGGGGATACAGTATACCGGAACAAGCGCCCTCTTCCTCTTCCTTGTTTTATCCTCTGCTCTATCCGCCTGAGACAGCGGGTGCAGAAGCGTATCCTGGTGCGACTCGAGCAGGTCAATCAGCGCAGGCGAGGGCATGCCTCGATCCCACAGCGCGCTCTCGCCGCGGTCCCAGAGGTCGGACCATGCTTCTGCGTAGGATGCTGTGGGGCTAGTCACCGTCAGCACTTCGCCAGGGCCGAGGACTGGTTGTAGAGATGGGGGCTGTACCGGTGCTCGAAGTGCGAGATCAGTCGGCCTTTTGGAACGGCTGCTGGAGTGCATGAGCCTGGGTCTTGGCCGGAGGGTGGGGTTGATGCCATCTGGGGAGTGTTGTGGAAGGATGTCTGGGCAGGCACTGTTGAGTGTCTCGGCGATCTGACATCCGGCGGGCTTGGCCGACCTTTTCCCGAATGCTTGGCTCTCGGCCGGTTTCCCATATCAACACTCGCAAGTCTCAATTATGTCAAAGCCAATCAGTGTATAGGTAAGAAACGTTGTCGCATGAAGCAAGAGAGTGCTGGTAGAAATATTCTATGAGCCAGCAGTCGTTTTGAGGGTAGAAACGAATCCATGGAATTCTGCAGCGGTACAATCCATTCTCTCCCCCTCTCTCACATATTATTATCGATGAAACTAAGACTAACCTGAGGATAGAGCGTGAATTTGCGGCTCAAATTCGAAAGGCCGAGCGAGAGACTAGCAAATCGAATACTCACTCAATCTATCTTGATAACTTTGTTTCAATCATTGACCAGGTTCTTGGGCCGGCACCAAGTGATATTGTCAATGGCGTTTTACCATCCTACATTACTCCACTTCCTAATCGACTAGCAGTAGAGGATGTTGAGTACCTGAAACTGAAAGGTGCACTTATAGTTCCGAACGAGGAATTCCGTACCCGGTTGCTTCATTGCTACATTCTTTGGGTGCATCCTCAGATCCCGATTCTTGATCTGTATTGGTTCCTAGGGAGTATTGTCACAGACGGCCGGCAAGGAGGGAGCCCTGGTGTGAATACAATCAGTTTACTACTATTTCATGCCGTCATGTTCGCTGCCTCGGCTTTTATCGACACCTCTCTTATAATCGAGCAGGGGTACAGCAGTCGAAGGGCTCTCAGAGATATTTATTTCCGTCGTGCGAAGGTGAAAACGTCGTCTCATCTCGCAAGAAAAGCACGCTAATGATATTAGGTTCTTCTCGAACTCTGCTGTGAAGATAATAAACTTGTTTCAATACAAGCAATGCTATTGCTGGCGCACTGGTGGGACTTGCCAGCAACAGAAAGGCCTACATACCACTTTCTTGGAGATTGTTTGACCCTTGCCATGTGTATTGGGCTCAATAGGGCTCCGTATAAGTCACCGGGGGCGTCTTTGAATCGAGAGCGCAAGATACGGAAGCGAACCTGGTGGGTCCTTTATAACCATGCGCGGTTAGCATCCGAGGACCTAGTTACCATGATGAGGCTTGAAGGACAGGCTGAGCACGCTGACTCCGCTAATATGGCGTTGATCAGTATGGCTGATTTTGACTTTGAGGTTATTCCGGAAGGTGTACGGGCTCTTGCTGGTGATTGTGAGGTTCTGCATAACCTAGACTATCAAAGGATGCATGCCCTTCTCTTTATACAGAAGACAAAGCTCTGCTGTCTTCTGCAGTATTCTGAACTCTCGGAAGAGATCAAGAGAATGGTACTCAACGACGGGAGCAGGAGCAGGGTGCATTCTAAAGGAAATGATTTTTTCATAACAGCAATCGTGACAGACCTCCAGGGATGGCTGCTCCAACTTCCATTGGAGGTGCAGCAAGCGCTGCCGTTATCTTTATCGCAGAGCTCCTGCGAAAAAAGCCTATACCTGCATCAGACCTGGCTTCGGCTCCTCTACCTGGGCTGCTCCTACGCGGCAAACTACCGCCAAATCGAAGCCACAACCACATCAACTGCTGAAACAACCAGACCCTACTTTGTCGAGAACTTGAGCTCATGCCTTGCTGACATCTCGCATCTGCTCGAGGAGATCCACAGCCTCGGTCTATCTTGTTTTTTGCCGGGACCTGCAGCACCTCTCCTCGTTCTAATGCTGGCATTTCACCAGCAGACGCTCACATCGGGCTCGCCTAGCGTCCATAGACTGAGTTTACGGCAGATGCATCAGATTTGGGGAATGCTCACCCAGCTTGCTGATGCCTCGGTATTGGCGAACTGCATGGCCACCATGTTTGGGATGCCGAATTGCTCGGAGATGTGGCAGCGACTGGCCTTGAGCTTCAAGGACTCGCACATGTTGGGCCGGTTGTAGCTTTCTGCATGGAGATTAGACCAGATAGTATCTGCCAGATAGTACTAGAATGTTATTTTAAACAATCCAAGAATACACTGTGCTGTGACTAGCGAATGACTGAACCTGGTTTCATTCTCCTGGGCCCTGGCTCTGATAGCCTTTGAATGGAAATCTTGTCACCCTGAGTGGCCATGCAAAAAATCCTGTGCAATAATGTCTGGATTTTGTACTCATACATACTATTACAATCTCGGGACCTGGACCGGGTCCGGCGATCTCATCTCCGGATCCCCAAAATGCGGAGATATCCTGGGGTAGATCTCGCCAGGGTATTTCCATCTCCTCCAACCCCTGGTCGCTGAGGGTAAAAAACAAAACACCACCATTAGTTGCTTTATCAAAATTATCGAACAATCTCATCAGCGGCAACATGCCTCTTCTCACGGGCAGTTACCACGCATTCGTCCCCTGTTTTCTCATTTCTTTAGGCACGATTGCATTTGGCTATCCCTCGGTCATTGTAGCCTCGACTCTGGCCAAGCCCTCCTTCCTCAAGTACATGGGCCTTGGTGATGACAATGGGATCTACGATGGCAAGGAAGGGATGGCGGGGACCATCACTGGCCTTTTTCAGGTACGTCCCGGTCCCTCCTTAAGTTGCTTGCTAGCTAGCTTGCTACAGGAGCGTCGAGAGCTAAGGTTGGTGGTGGGTGACAGGTGGGCGCTGTCGTAGGCATTCTGTGCGGCTGTGAGATTTCTGACCGGTACGGCCGCAAGCCTGCCCTGGTCTACTGCTCAGTCGTCTCCATTATCGGCGGCATAGGAGTGACTGCAGCGCAGAACATGGCGATGTTGTTGGTCTTTCGGTTCTTCGCTGGCGCCGGCAGCTTCGCGTTTCTGGCTCTGAGTGTGTCCCCGTCAATTTTCCCAGGTTTCTTCTTTCCGCCGCCGCCATGACTGACTGGCTCTCTATAGCACCAGGATACATCTCCGAGCTCGCGACTCCCACTACACGGGGCTTTCTGGGCGCCCTTTGTGGCGTGTTTATTGGATTTGGCTACTGCTGTGGCGGGTTCATGGGCTTGGCCTTCTATTACGCGGAGAACGAAACCTGGCAATGGCGCGGCCCCTTGGCAATCGGTATACTGTGGCCGCTCTTGATGCTGGTCATTTGCCCCTTTGTGCCGGAGTCGCCGCGGTATCTGCTGATGAAGAACAAGCTAGACGAGGCCTGGGATGTGGTGGCGAGACTCCACACCGGGTCCAGCGAGGAAGACCATGCGTTTGCGCTGGCAGAGTTCTCGCAAATGAAGCAGCAGGCGGACTTTGATCGGAGGCTGGATGCTTCGTGGCTGCAGCTTGTCAAGAAACGGTCGTATAGGAAACGCCTGGTTTTGGCGTCGGGGATCTCCTTCCTCGGACAGTGCACTGCGGTCTTGGTACTGAACAACTATGTGAGTCGGAAGATTCCCCATCTTGGTCTGTTCCCACGCAGCTGACTCCTCGTCAGGGTCCGATTTTCTACGCGGCCCTCGGCTTTGGAACACGCAACCAGCTTATTCTTGCCGGAGCCAGAGATACCAGTACGTTCTCTCCCTCCTTCTTCCTTTCTCAAATCATATTGTGACGCAGAGCCAGACGCGAGCTAACACACACAGTTGCCCTCCTCGGAAACATGATTGGGGCAGTTTTTCTAGACAATATCGGCCGGCGCCGCATGTTGCTCACAGGGTTCGGCGGCTGCCTGATCACGCTCTGCATCTTCGCCGCTATGGTAGCCGAGTTCAGCAAGCACAACACAATGGGGACGCTTGGCGTCGGAATGACAACCCTCTTCCTCTTCCTCGTCTTCTACGCCATGGGCGTCGACGCGCCCACCTACGTCTTCATGAGCGAGATCTTCCCCAGCCACATGCGCTCCAAGGGGATGGCTATCGCGATCGCAGTCTATGCGCTGTCGGCGATCGTCTGCCTGCAGGTCACGCCGCTGGCGGTGGCCAACAGTGGCTGGAAATATTTTCTGGTCTTTATCATTATTACCGCGCTCGGCTGGGTATGGATATATTTTGCTGTGTTCGAGACCAAGTGTATTCCGCTGGAAGAGATGGCAGAGAAGTTTGGCGACGCGGATGAGGTTGTTGTGCGGTTGTCTGATGCAATGGCTGAAGCGGATGGGAAGAGACAGGCTGTGGAAATGCAGTCGAAGACGGCTCAGGCACAGAAGCGGGAGCAGGACCAGGACCAGGGTCAGACTGTCGAGCATTTGGAATTTTCTGAATAGGTTCTTGGCAGTTGATGAGACGCGTTGAAGGGTCCATTGAGGGGTAAGGTAGCTGGATAGCTAGTATTCAACTTTAGATGCCGTGGTCAAAAGCATTAACTCTACCCTTTACCACTATTACCAATCGTGGGAAGCTTTTGTGAAACCATATACACAATTTGATAGCGCTAGACCGCGGTGTCAAGGCAGCTTGGTGTGAAAAGTACTTAAACATCACCTTGTTGCCCGTTCCACCACGACGCAAGAGCTTGACCGAAAGCCATCATCAACATAACACTTTCTCGAGGACATTTGGTCTCCAAGCAAGAAATGAAACTATGACTTAGACTGACTCGCTGCTACCAACGACTAGTACAAGGTGTGTCGATCTACTGACCGTCCACCCTCCACAGCCTCCGATGATTAGGAGCCGCAAGCCTCTCCATAATCCGCTGTGTCCACGGCGACTTGATCGATTTCGACCACTGCTCCCCACCCAGCCCATTCTCCGGGTTATACTGATGGACCGCAACATACGGCGCCGCGAACTCCGCGTCAGCGCCAAACGTCGCCACTTTCTTGTACCGACTGCCCGTCCGCCACCCCGGCACATCTCGCAGGATAGGCATGTGCTCCTGGGCGTACCAGTCGTAGAAATCCTGGATGACCTCTTCTGTTTCGACGGGCGACATGCCGACCGTAACAACGACTGTGCCGAGGGGCCGCTCACGTGGGAGGACATCGTCGCGTGCGCTGAACGCGATGCGTTCGTAGAGGTGGAAGTCGACGGGGACCTTGACCTTTGGAGCGGTGGCCTGGGTATTATTCAAGGCTTGATCGGTGGAGAGGATGGATTGGATGACCTCGGCGGTGACGAGGGCCGTGTCGGAGATGTGGTAGGCGTTCTCGTAGCGGTAGGTGTTTCCCTTCGTATGTTCGTCGGTTGCGGTGAGAATGTCTGTTTTGTAGACCCCCGGGAGCAGCGCGCTGAAGGCGCTTTTGCGCCACTGCAGGAATTCTTCCTCGGAGAGGGAGGAGGGGCGCTCGAAGAGAACGCGGAGAAGACCGACTGGCATGGTGTTATGGATTGACGGATTCTGGACTTCCGGCGATGGAAAGTGTTCTCTGCCCTGGTAAACAGCTCAAGTTGGACGCTATTTAACCAGAGGTAGGGGAAGGCGCCGGGGGTGTGACCCCCGAGCATTGCGGAGAACAGACTGCCATCAAGGTCACGGAGAACAAACTCCCATCACGGAGAACAAACCCCATCAACGGCTTAAGACGGGCTTGATCATACATCGAAGCACTCAGTTTGCTCCACGACAACGCACACGATACCCAGACAACGATGTTCGCCGTGCCAGAGCTTCCCGGCTTCGACCAACTGCCCCTTCGGCCCGGCGACCCTCGTTCTCTGCATGGGGACTGTGGGAAAGACCCGAATACGGCTCCCTCAACTACCTGAACAGCAAGGCCTTGCTGCAAGCTGCCCGAGAGGAGATTCAAACTGGCGAAAGAGCTTCCCTAGAGTGTGTGATCTTCCCATAATGAAGAGACAGAATTAACGGCTGCAGTCTGCCACTGGACTTGATCGATCCTCCGCTCCTCGGGCGAAAAGGATTCACAAGAGAAATTGTCAATAAAGCACCCCGAGTCATCAATGACGATGTCATCACGTTCAACACTCAGGGGAGCTCCCAGTGGGATAGCTTCCGCCACTTTGCGTACCAGCAACAGGGCACATTCTACAACGGGTATTACTTGCTTGCAACATCTGGTAGTGCCAAGCTAACCCGGGCTTAGGGTGACTCAAGACGATATCCATAACGATGAAGCGAGCACCGTCGGCTCCTCGTCTCTCTGGGCCAAGGGACTGGGCGGCATCGCCGGCCGAGGTGTCCTAATCGACTATCACACCTGGGCACGCGAGAACAACGTTCAGTACAACGCTTTGGGCACGCACGGAATCTCTCCAGAAGTAGTCAAGCTGATTGCGGAGCAAGCCGGGATCGAATTCAGACCAGGCGACATTCTCTTCTTGCGCACCGGGTTTGTCAAGTCATACCTCCAGCTCACCGCTGCCGAGCGCACAGCGCAATCCACAGTTGCGCACTTTCCGGGACTGCAACAGTCGCGGCAAACCGCCGAGTGGCTCTGGCAGCGCCAGTTTGCTGCTGTGGCAGCGGATAGTCCTGCGTTTGAGACAACCCGTACGCTTCCATTTCCCCCTTAACCCATATGGCGTTCTTTCCTGACCACGAGATATATATAGCTCCCGCAAATCCGGAATACTTGCTTCATCCGATCCTTCTTTCTGGGTGGGGGACGCCCATCGGCGAGCTCTTTGACCTCGAGGAGCTGGCAGAGAAGTGTAAACGACTCAAGCGCTGGTCGTTTTTCATCACCTCTGCTCCGCTGAACTACACAGGCGCCGTTGCGACCCCGCCGAATGCCATTGCTATATTCTAAACAGACACCTAGACATGCACCTATAGCTATAGAAATGCCAGTCAGTCGATTCTATGTGAATCCTCACAGCCTAGCTAGACAGACTCGGCGTCTCAAACGTAGCCACCCTCCGTAGATGTACCCCCCCGCGCTGCGCAATCCTCTCCACACTCGTCCGAATCAAATCTAGCTCCTCCTGCCTCCCTCCATTCATCAAGAATGCCAGCATATGGTTCCTCGCCTGCTCGGGGCAATCAATGCCCAGTAGCGCAGTCACAACAACATGCTCTGTTTCGAGGAAATCGAGGATCCCATCAAACGAGAAGATGTGGCCATAGAACAGCTCGGTCACGATGTGGTAGTAGTCCGGGCCCGCGTCCAGCGTCTCGCTGTCGTCGTATCCGGCGATATTGCGGTAAATCAGCGACTGAAGCGCGAGGCCTCGCTGCACGGCTGTTTCGTGGGTGTCCGATGCTCTATGGGTTTTTCCCCCCTTCATTAGCATTAGAGAATACCAAGCCTCCGACCGGCTGAGTCGTCTAGGTGGAGAGAGGTAAGGTAAAGCCACATACCGGTGATACGTGCCATCCAAAAGATCCGGTGGAACAGCAGTCGCTAGCTGTCGAAGACTCGTCCCTGTCTTTCATCATCCAAGCCGTTTCGTTAGCCGGTCGACCTTCATCGTAACATATACGCATGAATAAATAAATAAATATATATACCTTCGCAGCACCCACAATCCCACAAATCTTCGTCAGACCCTCGCGGACCATCTGGGTTTTGCGGAACTGCGCGTCTTGCCGTATATACTTGTCCAAAAGCAATGTGTACAGCCGGGGAATTTCTTCTGGGTAGCCAAGGGCCCCGAGCGCCACGAGGGCTGTCTGGTACCAGGCGAATCGGGACTGTGATTGGGAGGTGAGCTCCGCGAGGGAGGCGTAGAATTCAGCGTCGAAGACGGTGGACACTGGTAGAGACATTTTTGCGTATGTTTTTTCATGCGGCGTTTTGCAATGAGGATAAAGGCTAAGAGATCCACGATGAGTTATTATTTATCATGAAGCAGTTGGTGAGCCCGCGGATTTCAGACCTCCGATGGGGGAGCGCGGACATTGCAACCGGGCTACTGGATTGATAAAGACACCCACTGCGCAACACAACTGGCGATCACAGACTAGCTACTAGGAGTGTGCAACATGGCTCTCTGTCTCGCTCCGGCAGTCCGCTTCGACAGCCCAGACCAGGCGACTCGGGTACGTGTTGACTGATCCCATCACCCCGAGACCTTCCAATGTTCCTATTGAGCTCACCTCGCCCGCTATACCGCAGTTCCTCGAGGTCATCCGCGACATCTACCACGTCACCTACACCAACGAGCCCGACTGCCGAGCCTACTGCTGGTTCCGCAAGCAGGGAGATCCCTGCACGGTCCAAGGATTCGAGTTGTACGGGATACGCGTTATAACAAGTTCCAAAAATGTCTGTCTGTCGGCTAACATTCAGCTCGCGTCTATCTGTCTAGCTACGAGACTGAGCATGCTCTGACTGTGGCGCATCGCTCTTCGGCCCCGTATAAGCGGATGAGGCAGTTTATCGGTTCTCTAAAGGGGGCAGTGTCGGCGCCGCAGTTGCTGTTTTTGACTCCAGTTGAGGGGTGCCTGAATCGTAAGGAGGAAGTGATTCAGTTTGAGCGTCGAGAGTGGAGGGTTGCCGTCTCGTCATTCGGAGCTAAAGCCCCGACTGGGATGTTGGCGGCTTTGACAAGGCTCGCCTGTACCCTCAATAGCGAGGACAATGGGCTGGCGTGCTTTGTTGCTGCTGGCAGTGGAGAAACAGCAGAACGGTATCTGTTCGTTGAGTGTTACTCTTCTGAGCGAAACTATCAGGCGAGAGATTCTCGGCCGTTGTACGTCTTCCGACTTCTCATCACTCAGGGTTGTTGCCATGCTTACTTTGTTTGGTCAGGACCGAGATTGCCAATACATATGCGGCGACGATCGACACTACAGAGTGTATCGACGGATTCGGATTCGCCAGACTCTAGGGTAACATGAAGAAAGCAATTAGGTACTAGCTAAGCTATATGTGTATGTCCGGAAGCACAAACAGCCTCCAATACGCATCGAAATCCACAGTCTGCGTGTCGCTCATATCACCACCTCTCTGCTCACGGGCCGTAAGTCCGTTCCCTAAGTACCGAAAACGGTTGCGGTGCAGGTACTCGAGATGATAGTCTTCCCATCTTGGCTCGCGCAGGGCCTCGGCGAAATGGTAGCAGCTGCCAGCGTAGAGCCCAACAATGCGGCCGTCCGTAGTTCCCCGCTTGTACCAGCTGCGGCAGGGTGCCGCCCAGACGGTCTTCTGCAGCCAAGCCTGCTCATGCTCATTGAGGTCGGCGACAGCTTCCTCCGTCACAGTCATGGATTTGATCCCCTGTGTCTGGAGCTTCCGGATGCAGTTGAAGATGTAGACGCCTGTCATCTGGATGGCTTGCACAAGGGAGCCGTTGGAGACGGGGCTGTTGGGCCCAATGAACGTGAAGTAGTTTGGCATCTGGGGCACAGCGATCCCAAAGTATGCGTCTGGGTTTTTGCGCTGCCATTTCTCGGCCAGGTTGATGCCATTTCGCTCGATGATGGGAATGCGTGGCTTGAATGTTGTGTCGAAGCCCGTGGCGCACATGATCGCGTCTACTACCACCGTGCGCCCGTCTCGGAGGGTGATCCCTTCCGCCGTGATATGATCCAGGTCGTTCCAGTGCGTGAAGACGTTGTCTCGCACCATGGCTTCAAGGAACCCCTGGCCCGGCGTGAGCCTACGACAGCCGACGGGGAACTCCGGGATAAGGAGCGACGCCAACCGTTGGCCCTTTTCATCGGTGCCGAGTCTTTCGAGCATCGAAGCCACATAGTTTGCTTGGACCTCGGCCAGCTTTTCTGGTCCTCCAAGCGAAGCCCGGAACTCGTCGATTCGTCTGGTGGAGAGCGCCTTGCGGTGCTTGAGCAGGTACTCCGGGTCTGACCGGAATCTCGCGAGTTCATGATCCAAGTACTTGTAGTCTTCATCAAGCTGGGGGTCGCCTTGCTCCGCCTCGGTGATGCCTCGTGCTGGGCTAATCCAGGTCTGAGACCGGATAAAGTAATCGACGTGGCTTGCAGCTGCAGCGCAGCGATGGGGGCTATGTTAGTCTTTGGACTGAGCAGATGAAAGGAGTCGCACACGCACTTTTAGCAACTTGGGGGAGGATTTGGATTCCCGACGACCCGATTCCAATGACAGCAACGCGTTTCCCAGTATAATCGTACGAGGCGTCCCAATCGGCCGAATGCATGAGTTTGCCCCGGTAGTTCTCGAGACCGGGGATATCCGGCCACTTCCAATTACTGCAGAAGAAGTCAGCGAACATCTCGAACTGGCCTTTATGGAGGATTAGAATACACACTTGAGGACACCGGAAGCGTTGATGAGCACATTGCACGAATCCTCGAACTCCACCCCGTTCGCCTTGACGACCAGTTTCCACACCCCAGCGTTGTCGTCCCAGGTTGCGGATGCCACTTCGTGATTATACGCAAAATGATCGTCACAGCCGTGCCGGGCCGATACGCCCTTCATGTACTGGTGGATCTGCTCCGAAGTCGCATAGTACCCTGGCCAGTCTGGGCTCGGATCAAAGCTGTAGGCGTAGTTGTGGGACGGAATATCGCACTGGCAGCCGGGATACCTATCGCTTTACATTAGTGTATGCATCCATAAGATTCCGCGAGTGCGATACCGATTCAGCAGCCAGGTTCCTCCAAGGTCGGCATTCTTTTCGTAGACTTGAAAGTCAACATTGAGTTGCTGCATTTTCTCTCTAGCGATGATGGACATCATCAGGCCAGAGTAGCCTGCCCCAATACACACGACCCGGATTGGTCGGTATGTGCCTAGGGGTACGTTATCCACGGTGTATGCTGACATTGCTGTTTCTGGTGAAGCTCTGTCTGATAGTGGTAGCTCAACCGTATATAACAAGTGTATATAACAAGTGCGGCCGGAGACCAGATCTCCGACGGGCTCGCGCGAAACTGCGGGGAATCCACACAACTCCAGACTCTCCACAGTGAGTCCACACTCTCCAGACTTTCCCCGGCCTCTCACCCGAGTCAATAATCTCCGGTTTATCATGGCCAGCAGAGCAACGAGAAACAATCAAGCGTGCAAGCTGTGCCGGTCCCGCAAGGTAGCCCACTCCTTAGCACAGGCCATTAATGCCAAGCTGACTTTACGAGGTAAAATGTGACAGCGTGCGGCCGGCCTGTGGGCTTTGCCAGGCAGAGAACCTGCAATGCACCTATGAGCAGGATCGGCGCCAGCTATCTCGAGTCTCCCAGGCTGCCATCCAGCGCATCACCGACAAGCTGGCCGAGATCGAGCAAACGGTGCATAGACTGGAGCACAATCTACCTCTGCAAACGATTCGTCAAGTGCAGACTCCTGGAGCAACGGCGGCATCAATTGGCGCTCCAACGCCTCTGAACGAATTCCACCCTGCACAGGTCGAGATACACACCGGCGTTGAGGACGATGGAGGCCACATCTCTGTCTACGGGCCAAGCTCCACCTTCATCCCCCGTCTTTCGTACGCTTCGGGAGATCAGCGGTTTCCACCAGCAGCAGCGGAGCTACCTCCTGCTCAAGAAGCGGATCCATCTGCAGAGCAACGCCGTCTGTTTGCAAACTCTGCTCTGCAGGCTCAAAAGGAATGGAAGTACATGACCGAGCGCAAATTTGACCTAGACGGCCTAGACTTTGATACCGCCTGGCACCTGCTTCAGATTCACTGGAACCATCACCATCAAGCGTACCTGACAACTTATCGCCCTGCAATAATGCACAGCCTGGCAACAAATGGACCGTACGTCAACAAGTTGCTCTTAAACGCAATATACCTCTCGTCAACGCTCAACAGTGACCGGGACGACTTACATGGTGACCCCTCAAACCAGGAATCGCTCGCCGCGAGGTTCCTCGCCCGTATCCAAGAACTCACCCTCTCCAGCCTTGAGAGCTCCAGCGTCGCAAGTGCCGTGGGCTTCCTGATGGCAGGCTCCAGTCTGGTCTCCATGGGCCGTCAAACAGCTGGTTGGCACTACTCAGGCCTCGGGTATCGCATGATCATTGATTTGGGTCTACACATAGATCCACAAAAGTTGCGACTCTCTCACTCCAATCCAGCGCAACCTGCGCGTTGCTTCACAGAACTCGAACTCGAAATGCATCGTCGCGTGTACTGGGGAGCTTATATCAACGACAAGTTCCAAGCCCTATACTTCGGACGCCCACCGGTCCTCTCACATCAAGCGGCATTGAGCCCTCCAGAGACTATCTCGACAATTATGAGGAGCTAGAATTGTGGAAGCCTTATCTTCATTCAAGGACAAGCATCTCACTGCCTCCGTACGAACCGCGGCCCTCTTACTGTGTTTCGACGTGCCAATCATTCTTATACTTAACGGACATCATGAACGACATTGTGGCGAGCCTCTACTCGCCGCAGGTGCAGTTCCTCTCTAGAGACAAAGTGCTCTATGTTGTTCAAGACCTGCATGAACGGCTGCAGGCATGGAAGCTCAGTCGACCCAGCCATCTTCAATCCGAGCCCTCACCAGGAAACGTTCCGCCAGACATTGCTTCAACCCACCGTCAGTCTCCCTTGTAAGCCCTAGCCTTATTGATCGTGTCACAGGCTGATATGACGCAGAATGACCTTCCATATGCTCCAAATCCTCCTGCACCGCCCATTCCTCGCACAGAACCACCTGCACCATCTCCATTTCAGCACCCCCGGCCCCGACACCCACCGGGAGATCTGCCTCGCCGCCGCGCTCCAAATCTACGAGCTCGCAAAGCTCTACCGCGAGACCTTCACTCTCCGCCGTGCCACCTACATGTTTTCCTACTGTCTTTTCAGCGCGGCCTCGATCATACCCTTTGGCCCTGGCCCTGACTCGGGCCCCGTGTCCACATCCTCCTCCTCCTCCTCAGACTCCGTCACCCGCTCGCAGCGCCATACCGTAGCCTGGTTCTGGACCGCACTAAAGGAGCTGCAGAATGGGGCCAACTTTGGCCTCCGGCGGCCAATTATGATTGTCCGGTCGCTGATCGAGCATGCCGGGCTCGATCTCAATAGCATTCTTGCTCATGCACAACAGACCAGGGTCGCCGCCGCGGAGTCTGATGTGGGTCTCAATATTAGCAATACTAATGGCGATTCATCAGACATCGGTGGAAATAACGTTGGCGCCGGTGCTGGCTCCGAGTCGGATCTGCTGCTGCCTTCCGTCGAGGAGATTGCACAGTTCCAAACTGCAGAAGACGAGGCGGACTTTGAACGGCTGTGCCGCGATCTGTTTGCCGGCGATGCTGATGGGCTAGCCGCGCCGATGGCGCTTGATTTGGATGATTCGCTTCTCTATGGGCTGTTCCGATAAGCCTCCTTCGGCTTTGGTTTGGCAATCTGGAAACGCTTGGTATTTCCTATGTAGGGGAAGACCGAGCGGGAGGATCTTGGTGTGGCGCCACGTGATCTCGCTACAATATCCGATGCCTCAGGCACGCATGCCGCCGTTACATTCCTCAGGTCGACAACTTTGTTTCGCGAAAATGACTTACTTACAGCAGAGGACACGACCCTCTTAGGAATGTGCCATTCTGCTCCAGCACCGTCCGGCGACGCACTTTTTCTTTCCCGAACCACCCCGCATCCTGGGGATTATACCTCATGACTTTTCGTCTCAAGGCAGCGAACGCCTCGGGGAACCATGCCTATCGCTGTCAACGACGAGCTTTCAATGTCGCGCATAGCGACGTTGTCGAGGTGCTCCAATGGCGAGCTGGCTGAAATCCCTGCAAGGCTGTTCGTCTTGGCATTTTGAAGGTACAACAGGCCGAGAAGGGTAGGTTAAGAAAACGCTTTCGCTTCACTGCCACCTATAACAGGTGGCTCCGGTGCCTTGCTCTCTCCTCCAAAGAATGCTCTCAAGTCCCATCCCGAATTTGGACCTCGGAGCTCCAGATTCGAGAGCACGTCGGCCTCAAGGCCCGCTTCATACAGTCTATCCCTTGTGTTTACCTCCCTAGGTAGGCATCGGCCGGAACCTCTCGCCTACATATTCCAGCCGGCTGCAGCTCCCTAAAGCTCCTGTTCTCCCTGGCTGTCGGAACCCTTGGACTTGGGAGTTCTGGCCCCAAAAAACTCAACATGCTAGGCCACGTGTCAGAGCGTTCGTATGGTTCCCCTAGCTATGAGCCTTGCCCTCAGTGGGAAGCAGTGGAGATCGCCTTTGTGTTAGGCTTTGTCTCGACCTTTGCTCTCACATGTATGGTCGTGCCTTGGATGTACCCGGCCAAAGACAACACACAGCGCGTGTGTGTCGTGGGTGCGGGCAATGGATCGCGACGGCCACCCACTAGATCAGTCACTAAACACAGGGTGGGGGTACTGTGCTTTTTGTGCCGATCCTGTGGCAGGAAGCGCGCGACTGTTCTATGGCAGGTTGAAGACTTGTTATGACCCAAGTCACGATGTCAATATACATGCCCTCCTGCAGGCAACTATTCTCATGTAATCT
Organism: Aspergillus incahuasiensis; assembly: GCA_003719405.1. Lineage (NCBI taxonomy): Eukaryota > Fungi > Ascomycota > Eurotiomycetes > Eurotiales > Aspergillaceae > Aspergillus > Aspergillus incahuasiensis. Next base: position 18,078 of record RHLP01000015.1, on the reverse strand, counting down.
TTCATTGGTTTGCCCAATTAATACTGGAACTTCGGAGTTGACATGCTACAAGGGTAACTTCACGGAAGTGTTGGGCGTGATAGAAGTATGGCAGCCAGCAAAATTCCTCAGTAAAACAAGAGCTTTTTCCAACGCCTATGAAGAGTAATTATTCTTCGCAATATTTCCCGCATTTTGCTATCACGGCTGTCCCTCATCGATCCACAGACATTGCATCTAACGCCGATCAGGTGTGTCTAGCGCGATCATTGAAGAGCTATAAGGTACTTGTTCTAAGAGCTTGATGTTGGTACTGTTTTAATGCTGCTAATTTGGCTTAGAGCCTCGACTAAAGTGAAGAATGGCTTCGGTTTGGCCGTAGGCCGTGTGAGAATCCAGACATCGTGGGATGGATGTGTTTTCATAGGAGAGAGCGAGCCGGAAGACGAAGCTATCTAGGTGCGGCACCTGATTGGTAACCAACTCAGGCAGCTATATGCCGACAACTTCTCAAGAAGCTGATGCGCGGGGTGGGAGTGGAGGTAGAAGAAATGAATTGAAAATCCATGGTACGATTTGACAGGGTTACCTGCGTCCACGTTTAGGAAATGGCTTTGGGTTTTAAGGTTGAAACAAAAACATATTCTGGAATGACATAACAGCTGTTCCTCATGCTAGGCGCAGGGCATACAGAATTCACGGTATACCAGCACCATCAAATAACTCAGCTAGTAAACCCAAACCACTTCAAGTCCTCTTCGCCCTGAATCGGCAGGTTATGTCCTACACCATTAGCCAGTATGCCCTCGACATTCTCGCCCCAGATCGTCTTCTCCCAGTTCGCCACGGGTGTGTTCGGTTGCACCGCGTCTGGGGCATCATAATCATAACCGAAGACGCCAGTCCACTGCTTGCACGTCTCGTAGTAGTTCTGGGGGTACAGCGTGTTGTCCTCGCTGCCGTGGTAGATCTGCATCTTGGGTCGAGACCCCGCGTAGCCTGAATACATTTCTTCCGCAATCTGGGACCAGTGCTCCGGTGTGCTGATCGACTGCCCCTGCGCACAGGTGCTGTTCCACATGTCTTCGCCGTTGGCGACGGAGTAGAAGCAGCTTGCGGAGACACCGGCATAGGCGATTCCCGCGGCGAAGAGGTCGGGGTGCGTTGCGGCCATTACGTTCTGTCTCCGTTAGTCTCTATCGAGGTTCTTTGTGGTGGTATGTATATGTACCGTCATCATTGCGCCCGAGCTCGTTCCAGTAACGAAGACGCGACTCGTGTCTGCGCCATACTGCGCGGTCGTCCACGTCACCATATTGGCGATGGAGTAGCTGTTGCCGTCCCCGTCGTGGCTTAGCGATCTCTGCGAACTGACATCCCAGCAGTTGTCCGAGTACGGGCTGTCCGGGTAAATGACGATGAAGCCGTAGGTCTCTGCATACTGCGCGTAGGGCGTGTTCTCGTAGTATGCTTGCGCAGTTCCGCCGCCTTTGGTTGTTGGTCAGTATAGATCTAACAAAGTTAAAGGGTGGCTATACAGTAGTGGATTGCGACGATAATGGCAGGACTAGACGCTAGATTCTGCGGGACGTAGATGTAGAAGCCTACGTTGGTAGGGTTGCTCCCGAAATCGGTGACCTGCGAGAACTGCCCGGGTGTTGGAGCACGGCGGCTCAGCGATAGAGCAGCGCAGGCAACTGCGTAGAAGAGGAGAGCCAGGAGAGATCGCATTTTGGGTGTTAAAGCCGATGCGGGTTAGCTGAGTTTGGATATAATCAGGAGATAGCGGACGTTACAGGCCAAGTTCCGGGAAGACAGCGCGCTCTTATAGCTCCTTCCCTCGCTCACGACCATGCAGTTTCCTCCGACGCCCCTCTCACTCACTCAATCTGTCCCATACCTGATATAACGGCAACGGCACCACGGAGAGGAAGGGGCGAGACTCCGCATCCGAATCGCCAAGTGTAGGATCGACAGGCAGGGCTGCCCTAAAGGAGGGGTTTTGTCACGGAAAGACTAGGGCTTGCCGCGGATAGATTGCTGCATCTGCATCGCTCATTCTACCCCGCACCGTTGCATCGGCTAGATGCCATGTTTAGCCAGAAGTGATGCGGTGATTTACCCTTGTTCCGGTGCTGCGACGACGTTGTAAAATTGGCAACTTCCATTGGTCCTGTGCACTGAGTCGACGCCAGGTACCCCAAATTGTCGTTCACCGTGGACAAGTCTGTTGTTACCTTCAAGAGCCCTTTGATATAAAAGGATGGAAGTCCCAATCGAACGAGGTCATGTCCTGTGGCGTCGAGTCGATCTTCAACATGGTCCATATGTCCCAGCGTTTCACACTCACGGTAGTCAAAGGCCCTCACTGCCACCGAATGAACGCAACACTGATACTGGCAAACAAGGGCTCTTTGGCTCCTTATCGAGCCCTTCCTCGCAAAGTCACTATGCCTAACTTTCCCGAAACGCTTTGATTATCACCATTCGATGTTTGATGAGAAGAGGTGGGAGGAGATAGCCTGGAACGCCGTAATAACCTACCATTTCCACACTAACTCCATGCCTAGTTTACTCTAGTTGAGCCAAGCGTATTGAAGCAAGCTTGTGCAAAGTTGTTAGAGCATTGCATAAGTGTCTTTAAAAAGGCCGCTGTCACTCGATCTTCTCACAGCCACCTCATCCACCCCCTTTCCAAAGCCTCCTGCCACGGCTCGGTCGTGACATTGTGCCGCTGCAGGTGCGAGACCATGTACATTTCCTGCGCAATATCAGAAAAATCCATATCTGCATCTGCATCCAGCGTTGTTCCCGCCCACCGCAAGTGCATCGCCGGCTGAACCCGCGGCTCCGCCTCACTGCGCCATTCAGCCCACTCCTCCGCACTGAACGGGTCAAACAACACGCGGCACAGCCGTGGAGTCTGCGCCCCTGCCTGTGCTTGCCAGCCCGCGTCAGTGCTGAGATAGAGCATCCCGTGGTAGGTGCGGTGGTGGTCGATGTAGCTGGGGACGAAGCCTGGCAGCTGGAGGTGTGCGCGCGGGTTCGAGTCCGCTGCTGCTGCTGCTGCTGCTACCTCCCCCGGGCCGGCATGCTGCAAATCAAGCGCCGCAATCTGCGCCCGGTAGTCCCCCCGCGCCGCTTTCTCGCCGCGATAATGCGTGATGCATTCATCTACGCTGGCACCCGCGAGGAATCACAACTCGAGCCGGACCGCGAGCGGTTCCGGCAGCTGGTCAAATGTGCTGAACAGCACTGCGACGTCCGTGGTTTCGGGCGAGGCAGTTCTATTCGTTAAGTAGACAATGAAGGCGTAGAGCGGTGGGAGGGGGTTTGATGCTGGGCCCTGGAAGACGCAGCGTGCGGGGCGGCCGGCGTGGTCAAGAAAGGGCAGGCTGTGGATTTTTGTGGGGATTATGCGGCGTTTTCGGGCGGACGACATGGCTTTTGCTTGTAGATAGGTTATGTCGGATGCTTTCGTCATGCCACCGTAACTGCGGCCCCTGACTTCTCATAGCTTCGATGAAAGATGGCTGCGGAGTGTTTGAAATGCTGGGCCTCTGATTAAAGTGGTTCTGGAGTAGATCGGAGAGTGGTGTATCCCCACGCCAGTATCTCTAGGGTATCCTTGAGCGGCTAGGGGTAACACTAAGGAGAGAATAAAATCAAGTTTACAAGAGCCGCCACAAGGCACGATGGCTGTTCGTATCATGGATGTCAAACTGCCGTAGCTTCAAAGGTTGGTATCGTAGATATGGTAATGTACCGTATTTACGCCCGCGGGCGGGCCGCTGGGTACGGCTTAGTCAGGGGAAGCACCCCGCCGGGCTGTTCGAAGGTTTGTTGATTGCCTCGAGGTCCTACCCTATCCTTCAACATACTAACCCTTGCGGCAAAGCTATAGCCTTACTACAGCACCTTTCTTTCACTATGCTCCCACTGCCATGGCGCACACTTCCATTATGACGCCCGGGCGCAAAGACGAAACAAGGGACTCAACTCTGCGCCAAATTCCAAGCGCCTTGGCCGAGTTTTTCCAAAAAGCCCCCCCTGCGCAATTCCGTCTACCTAGTCGGGGACACGCCCACGGCGCTCCTCAGCGCGGACGACTACCTTGCCTCAATCCAGCCCTTTGTCGCGGTGGTGCAGGAGGCCCTGAATAAATGCCACATAGAATTAGATGCGGCAAACACGCGTTTCCTGGCCGTGCGGGTCAGCACCCTCCACACTTAGTTTGTTGTGGACGTTAATAACACCGAATACGACTACGAAACCGCACACGAGGTCAAGTCCGCCCTCCCAGTCTATGTCCTCCGCCTGTCCAAGCGCGTGCGAATGTTCAGATCCCCCGCCGCGGAGGATGAGAATCTGGCTACCATCTTGGCGACCATGCACCGGGGGCACGGAGATGATCCGCTGCCGTTGGTCGACGACTACATTAAGGGTGTTGTGTACCACTCGCCGCGTGGCTTGGGCTTGTGATAGATTCCCTCTGTTAGTCGGAACCCCTTTCTTCGCGGCCCTGCGCCGGAAGTCCACAACCGAGATCTCTGCACGGTTAGCCTTTACGTCGAGTCGTTCGATAGCCATGGTTTGAGTGACATCGAGCGGCCTTGTACTCGGATACTTTCAAAAGGAATTATCCTCCCTGTGGCTGAGTGGAGGGCCCGCTCGTGATTTTATGCTCAAGTTTTGACCAGCTATGTACCTGTCTTCGGTGATACCGGGTGGCCGTTGCAGCTGGAGTGGTGTTCTCAGCAACCTTAGGCTCAACAGTATCTGCCCCTGGTGTCCCTGTCGGGTGGTGGCCCCAGTAACTACAAATACATTTGCAAAAAAACAACGCTCTATATTCGTGCCTAGGCAAGCTAATGTTCCTCGTCGGTCAATAATATGTCTAGTCTTTTCGACAGCAGATGTGAGTAATAGGGCGCAGCAACTACCTTCTCTCAATAACGCATAATCCCTGCTGCCAAAGGTACGTCACAAGTTTCATATCCAGACGATATGAGGAGAAGAGAGAGTCTTTCGCTCTGTAGCCTGAGAGGGGAGGAAATAGGCCAAGCGCCATTGCACGTGACATCAGTTTGGGCTCCTTCCACTTGGCGCACAAGCATTCTTTCCCTCAGCTGAAGCGGGGTCAATCTGGCTGTCTTCAACAACCTCTTGCGTCTCTCGAAAAGGACTGCAGCTCCCAATGGAACACTTATATTATCCTGACTCCCCTCAGAGACACCTCAGGATCGAATATGACGGCCCGCTCTACGATGGTAGCGATTGGGATTCGTTTCCTACTCGCGGTGGCTGGTTAGACTCGGGGGACTTTCCCGTACGCTTTATTTCGCACCTAAAGAAGCCCGAGGAACTAGAGTACTTATTCCAATACCGACCTAGTATGGAGTCCTGGCTCTACTTTGGCATGCTGCACTATGTGTTTGGTGACCGGCTGGACCAGAATGACTTCATTGGTTTCCGCGAGGAGGATGGACGCCAGTTGCGGTATATCACGACTATACATCTACACAAATACGTGGAGGATGTCGACGACTGGAAGATCAACAATCGCGGAGCGCGGACCGTGGATGTTGTCAACAAAGTTCACCAGGCCTTTGCCGATTACATACCTTGGATTCAAGAGGGAACGTGCTTGGCCATTCGACTGATGAGCCTAACCCTTTGGAACGTTGCGGTCACGAGGGACGGTCCGCAGCCCGATCCTCCCTTGGTCGGGGCGTGGTCTCTTACGAGCGGGGAGTTGCGGAGAATGACATTGTTCAGAGGGTGGTGTCCCCTGGATGCGGAGAAGTGTTGCGGAGCCGGTATTCAACTCGACAGCCAGGCGTATCTGATGCAACTGCTTCGGACCAAGCCTAGATGGAACAACAGGACGCACGAGCGATGTACGAAGACTCAATGCGTAGCTGACAACATAGATGAGAGCAACTATGTTACTCGTCATGTGCAAGAAGATTGCAGCTGTCTCCACATTCACGCAGACATTGAGGAGTTGCATGCAATCCTTCTCGAAGGAGGGATTCCACTTGTCATGATTACCCCCTCTGGCGAGGACGAGCTTGGCAATCAGAAGTACGAGCTCAAGATCATGAGGCAACGTATGAAGAAACCGTATGTGGCCATCTCGCATATTTGGGCGGACGGGCTGGGCAACCCCCAGGGAAACTCTCTCCCGCACTGTCAACTGGGGCGCCTTTATGAACGGGCAAAGCGCTTGCTCCATAACAAGGAGTATATTCCTGGCTACGACGGGAAGGTATACGGACGCCTGCATTCAAGTGCCGCTCGATTAGCCCACTTCGCGGACAACGTTGGCCGGCATGGAGTCGATTCTGTGATGATATGGATTGATACACTGTGCATTCCACATCGAAATGACGTTCGCAGCCTAGCGATCCAACGCATCCGCGATGTTTATATGGGTGGTAAGTGCAAGTCATGATAGCCGAGTATTCGAGTACTGCTAATATGTCTGCCTACAGCTTCCCGGACTATGATCATAGATTCGGAGCTCATGATGGTTGACTCGCGCTCGTCGAATAAGATGGAAGTTTGCTTGCGAGTCTTATACTGTTCAGGCTGGATTCGCCGGTTGTGGACGCTGCAAGAGGGATTGGCTGCGGATGACAAGCTCTTCGTGCTTCTGTCCGACAACGCGATCAACATCGGTACCATCCCCTACATGCTCTTGAATAAGGTCGACAAGGGCGAGATCCCCATCTTTCAAGAAGGAATCGCAACCATGGCCGCAGTCACTTGGTACTCGTACTTCCAACAACCGACTGATTATGCATCTACATTTTCTCGCTTTGTCCTCCAAGGTAGAGGCAATAATGGGCAGGCCGAGCTGATTGCGCGGAATTGGTTCAATGTGGCTACCCGAGCCACGAGCAAAGACCGAGATCGTCCGACCGTGCTAGCAGGCCTTCTTAACCTCGATGTCGGCAAGATTCTTGAGGTCAAGGAAACGGAAGAGCGCATGCGGAGGGTATATAGCATGTTGGATATGTTTCCTCAGGGTGTGATATTTCATGAAGGGTCACGGTTTGAAGACTACGGGATGCGATGGGCGACAACAGAATGTCGTTTTACAGGCGAGTTTACGTTGCTTGCCAACAACCCCGGCAGGATCACTCCCCGAGGCCTCCATATCAGTCATCATCCTTCGGTGATAGCTCTTTCTTCTGACTTGTTTGATCTCACGCTCGCTCATTCAAAACGGTTGGATCCTGCTCAAAGGCAGATGGATTGGGAGCAATGGCTCGACGAGTCCAAGCCCTATTCTGACACTGAGCATGATCCAAATCTTGAGTTCGACTCTGACATCGAGGTCCCAGATCCAAGTAATTCAACGACAGAGCCCGATGCAGACAATAAGGTGTCGTTCCTGCACCTAGAGGAGACATTCCCAGTCAACCTTAGCCACGGTGAGGCGTATGGCATCATCTTAAAGTCTGCCCTCCCTGGTCAGAAGTACACCCCGTGTGCCTTGGTAGCTATACAGGCAACCGAAGATGAAATCCACTACGCGCGACATATTAGCACAGGAACTATGAGGGCGTTTGCCCTTGACAGGGACCTGCATAGGGTGGAGTTGCCTGAAGGAGGCTACCTTCTGGCAGGCACTTGGGGCGATGCGCAAACCCACGAGTGGGTTGTTGGTTGATCCGTACTTCCGGTCTTTAATGCAGATATTCCGAATACAGCGCCTTGGTTGTTCCATCTTTTTGTCATTATATCCCGAGTCCGCGGTGCAAAGCGGTGCTTGTGTCAGCTTGTCAATGTGCCGTCTCGACCTCAAGGCAGCTGACCATGAGCATTGTTGGCTGTTTCATGTCTGCAACTGTAGAGGTAATTCGCCTCTTCATCAGCCTGCGATCAGGCTTTCCGTGAGGCAATGACTTGAAAGTAGACAAATTTCTACTGCAGTATTTGCGTCGTCGTCGGACAAGTGCAGATACAAGTACGGCAGAGGTTCACGCTAGACTACGGAACCAACGCATCAAACCTAGTACGCATCACCTTTCTCTGCTTATATATCATCCCGATACTAATACATATATCCATGTACATCAGACACCGAGATCCATGTTGGTCGGATCCACAACCAATGTCTCCATTTCAAGCGCCAAATCAGCCAATTGTTCGATGATGCTCCCCGCCCCAATTTGCAAGCCCACCAGTGGTTGCCATAGAGCCCGCAACTGATTGATCCTTCGCATCACCCAAATCTCCACGTTCTCTATGTCCGGTATCACCACACGCCGCATATACTCCTGATACATTTGCCTCGGGGTAATCAACACGTTGTCCACGCGCTGGACTCGAGTCTGATAGTCGTCGTAGATCGCCACCACAGTATTCACTACATTCACCCAGTTCGCGTTCACTCGCCGCTCATTCAAATAGCTGATTACCTGCATCGCCGTCCGGATCGTCGTAATAGCGCCGGTCGTGCGCCCCTGGTCAGCGAGGTCGAACCCGTTTTCGTTCCACGTGGCATCGCTCATGGGTTGACGGCCCACCCACACCCGCGCCTTGACCCCATTTAACACACTGTCTGTGTTCACCAGCACGCTCGGGTTTGTGTCGGACCCATACGCGTTCGTTATCAAGTCGATTGGCCTGGTACCGACGGGGATTTGGACCTGTGTCTGGTTTATCATGATGGCTTGCGGGCCTGTGGCGTCCCAGGTTGAATAAGGCGTGAACAAGTAACTGGTTGGGTCGAGGTACGATCTGGGAACAGCTTGATGTGGACTCTGCACTAAGGTCGAGTCACCTCTTCTCGCCTGCCTAGTCATCATGAATTCCTGCACCCGTGGCTCCGTCTGGCGTTCCTGGATGTGCTCGCTTACGGGCCGCACGTCCGGATCGTCGGTCCTCGAACTCACGGCGATGTTCCCGCAATCGTGGCAACTCTCAGCCCCAAATAAGTCGCTTATGCCTCTGGCTTGGTCCAAGCTTGCTCCATTCTGCCCGTTTGGGTACCGGTTCATGGTGATTGTCCAGCTGCTGCCGGTTGGAGGTGTCACTGTGTAGCCGACCGGTGCGCCGTAGGTGATGGCACGGCCTTCGAGGTCGATCTCGATAATCAGTTTATCTTCCGAGTAAGACTTCCCAGTCTCCGGGTTCAGGTTTAGTGTTTTGTCCAGATTTTGCAAGTGGGACCGCCGCATGTGCGTATGACGATGACCTCGTCCCAATCCATGGCGTCGTACCAGTCGTCGCTTGGTAAGGAACTCGTAGGCTTCCCCCGTCTCCGGATCGAGATCTAGTGAGCGGTCGAACTTGTCCATCTCGCTTAAGCAGTAACAGTCCTCCAGACCGGTCGTATTCCCGCCACTATTACTGCAGCCCATGAGATCGTGGCCCCCGAAGAGCGCATATGCGTTGCTACTCGGGGCATCGCGCGAATCCGGTGTTTCTGCACCCTCGTGGAGAATGAGTGCGTCTCCGTGCCCGGTGATGCTTTGGACAGGGTCATCGCCCCAGGGGAGGTCACCTACCGTAAAGGACTCGAGCGTTCCCTGCAAATTACTGAATACAATCTGAGGGTTGCCGTCGCCCAGTCGCTTGATGCGCAAGTAACTGTCAATCGACTGGTTGAATGTTACACCCGCAGCGACCTCCTTGGAGCTGAAGAAGTTAAGGTCTAATTTCATCTGGGAAGTGGTGAAAAAACGCAAGGCCAGCACCGTTGCATCGCTACTTTGTCTCTTCCTAGACGATGAGGTCGATGCAGCAGAGGAGGAGACAGAGGAAGACGGCAGTGTGAGGGCCCCCGAGAACGAGTCCGAGAGTAGCCGGTTACTCACACCTCCCGAATGACTGCCCGTCGACTGGGGTAGACTATCCGAGACCGCCCCGTCATTGCCTATAATGAAGTTGGCTGTAAAGTCGCCGTCGATCTCGCCCTCGCCCGTTGCCTGGACTTCAATATTGACCCAGGGCCCAAAGTCGCAAATTCCCGGGTGCGAAAATCCCCAGGCGCTCACGGGGCTGCTGAACATGTTTGCGCTAGCCATTCCCGCAGGCACAGAAAAGTAGCCTTTGCCGTCAAAATTTAGGGCCCCTGTAAGAGTCAGACTGGTGTCATAGTACCCGTATGCTTCCTGGATACTGAAGCTGGGAGATATGGTGCCGACGAACGAGTATCCAAATTCCAACTCCCCGTGCAACGTACCTGAGACGTCCATCTTGAGAAATCCATTGTCACTAGAGGATGAGGAGCAGTCGTCCTTGGCCTCGCTGCTGAGCAGGACATCGAACTTGCTCTTCTCTAGGTAACCCTGACCGAGACGGGCAACTGTTTCGTCTGCATTGCGAACCTCATCAAATTTAGACTTCCAGTCGGAGGCTGAGGAGCTGTAGAAGCGCTCATGCAGGGGCGTTGCAGACTGTTTTTTCCTGGAGGGATCCCCTTGAACGATGGAGTTCCAGTATCCCTGGCTGTTTGAGTAATTAATTTAAATGTAAATATCCCCGGAATCGCGCTTGACTAGGCTAAAATCGTACGAGATCTCCGCTTCTAAGATCTCAGGGCCCCATGACGCCGAGCGAACGACATGATACGGGAGGGACTGGTCTGCTGCTGGGCGAAGAGCATGCAGTACTGTATAGCTACCCGGCCCATATCGCTCAGGCATACGGAGAATAGTTCCCTCGACACCTCCCAAATGGAGCTTGTCGCACGTACCGTTGAACTTTCGCGTACAGACAAGTCGAATGCGACTGCGTCCGTCAGCCCGGATGTTTGCACAGTCGAGGACGTGGAGGTCTGATCTATCTCGCCGCCGAAGGGACTGCACAGCATCCCCTGGCCCCACGATAATAATCAAGTCAAAAGTATTTGCATTCAGATCAGAGGTCAGCACCTCGCTTCCGCCCAGGTTCTGCAGGTCGAACTGGGCATAGTCCTCAGCTGGCGGGAGGGTCGGGAAAACCTTGTCCAGCGCCACTGGCAGGAAAGGGTTGAGGTTCTTGGGGCTATCACAGCAGAGCACCTTTTTGCGACTGTTGCCTACACAGCTACCGGAGCTATCACCGTATGTGGTCGTGTCCAATTGGACATCATTGTCATCGCACTCGTTATCGTCACACGTCCCCTTGCCGACCCAGTGACAATTTTGGAACGCAGCGTCCGATGGACAACAGAGCTGCTGAACTTGGCCAAAATAGCAGTTATCCTGCTTTTGCGCAATCTTGACCATGCCCTTGGTGCTGTCTTCGGCGCCGCACTTCTTCCCACACCCGCCGTACACACACGCCTCGATCTGCCGCGCCCACGTCTCTGCCGTGCAGCAGAACGCCTGGAAGCCGGGTCGCAGACAATTCTTCGTTGCATGCCGCGAGTGGAACAGTGTGGACTCCCCTGTAAGGCACTGACCGTGACAGGAAGGTCGCCCGACCGAGGACTCCCCGCCCCGCCAGAGACACTCATTTGGCATCGCATCTAGCGGACAACAAATTATTTTAAACTTGGAGCTACCGCAGGTGTCAGGAAAGCCATCCCCGTTGGGCGCGAGTCCGTAACCCGATGGGCATTTTGGGAGGTTGCCGCAGTCTGTCATGATACACTGCTGCCCGTTGATGGGGGTCCAGTGCCCTGCATCTGTGGCCACGGCGCGCTTCAGATTCAGGTCGTAATCCTGCAGGGATGTTCCAAGGAGGCCCTCGAGGGCAGAGAATTGCTTGTCGTCCTGGTCAATAGACCAAATCATGAGTCCGCCGAGACCAACATCGTTTGCTTAGTCCGTCTTTTGCTTGAAGGTGTCCGCGTCGTCAAAGCTAATCCATTGATCGTTGCTGAAGGTAAAATATTTCACAGCGGCATTTCTATCGTGGATGATCTTTGGGTCCTCTTTCGAGATGATGTCTTGGATCTCAAAGCTGTGGAACAGTCCAGTCAGGGCAATGGTTTCAAAAGGGCATCACGCAAGTCAAGGCGGGCGCGCTTAGAGGTAGCTTACTATACTAATGTCCCCGCATTATCCGTACAGTCACCGGCCTTCGCAGCCCCCGCAAACTGGCACCCAGGCGATGAACACGTCCGGCTCTTCAGCTGGAAGGACCGTCCGTAGAAGCCTATCCCGAGAACGACCTGCTCCGGACGAATGTTGTTACGCCAGAGAAGGTCCATGGACAGTTTGATTTCGGTCAGATTGGTATGTCCTTGGACAATATCTCCAATGGGATTTAGCTTGTCCCACACCCCATGAAGGTCATAGGTCATCATGTTGGTCCAGTCAGCATATTTCAGCATGCTGGGGACATCGAACCACCGGAGATACCAATAGGAACTGGGGATGGTAAAGGTCAGGCCGTAGGGGCCGTGGGAAGACCTCTCAAACGTCTCTCGCAAAGTCTTGAGTAGGAGGACATAGTTCTGGGTGTCTTCATCGTTGCCGCCTCGATCACCAGCTCCGGGGTATCTATTCATGCCAGTATATCAGTATCATAACGGGAAAGAGGGTATAACGGCTGGGAAGGGCGCAACATACTCCCAGTCCAAATCGACACCATCAAAACCGTATTTTTTCATGAAATCTACGAGGTTATTCGCAAACGTCTGTCGATTCGTCTCTGTCCGTGAAATATCTCCAAACGTCGGTTGCGTCGCTGTCTCATTGTCGCTGAACGTCCACCCCCCCAGCGAGACAAAAACCTCGAGATCAGACAGTCCCGTCTTGAAGGTCCTCACGTCAGCCGTCTGCGTGAACAGCGAGGCCGGAGTAAGCCCATCCATCGGCACAATCTCAAATGACTTCGGGTCAATATACGCAAAGGCGAAGTTGAGATGCGTCAGGCCCTGGATAGGGATCGCAGCGGGGGGGAAAGGATAGCATTCGCGGCGTGCACTCCAGGCCTCGTAATAGCCAATCACCCTGTCCGTGACCGGCTTGGAGCTTTTCCCCGGTGGCACGGCGGGACTGCCGCAATTACTCTGACAGCCTTGAGCGGCATCGCAAAATTCGTATGGCAGGGGATGTCTTTGGTGCAGGAGTATGGGTCTAGACGGCGGTAGAGGGTATGGTTGTACGCCTCGGGGTCTTTAAGGGACTCTGTCACGTCTTGAATGGTGTTACGCTTGATAGTAGCGGCCCGAGGCAACGAAGAGCCGCGGTATGCATATGAGAGAAGTATAATGGCGACAATGGCCAGGGAGGAGAAGGCTATGGGCAACCCCAACAAGGTGGACCGCCGAGATGGCCTGTCAGTGTCGGGCGGCATTTGAATAAAGACACGCAGCAAAAGATAATAGAGAGAACGATAGTCTCTACCCAAACGCAAGGTCTGAGGAGGGGAGAGCCATGGTGATCATAAAATACGCCATTTGCTCAGCACCCTGCAGCTGCGCTGGCTAATCTCCGACGCCTGCAGGTTGGAAACTTGAGGTGGTATTCGTGACCACCATCTGCTCATCGAAGGAATCAGCGCTAGGTTAACAATCACACAGCGTCACTCAAGCGTGAACCACTGGATCACCAGGAAGAGCCGAACAAAGCTTAGCGTGGTGATGTCGGAAGCCAGAGTCTACACGCAGTGAAAGGCATTGGTTGAATCGAGCAAGAAGGATCAGGCTAAGCATCACCCCTTAATCTAACATGCAACACTTGGCCGGGTAGCGCGAACACATCTGAGACCGATGTAACCTGGAGATCTGCGAATCATCTTGGCCGACAAGTCTTGGTTTCACGCAGGTTGGTTCATAATGATTGATAAGTACGTTCACCCAATTTCCCCCTCCGATCCCCCTTCACTCAACACTCCAACTGGGTTAGAACCATACTCTCCATGGCTCTCCAACGCAAAGATCTGTACATCCTCATCGGTGTGATAGCCAGTTTCTATGCTGAGGTCGATGCCCAACAGCTTCTCGCTGAGGATGATGGCACGGTATTGTCAGTTGGGGTTCCTGATACACTCTCAACTACTTGCCAGTAAGTCAATTTTCTTGGGCTTTATATACAGGTAGTCAGGGCGCTGACGTTATATTGCTGGCAGAGCAGCATTAAACCAGACAACTCAATGCAACTCGACTCTGAGCTTTATCGCCTTTGACGGTCTCTTCCCTTCTAGTGACGTACTCGCGGCCCTCTGTACCGATAGCTGCAAGGAGTCTCTGCAGAGCTTTCTGTCTCAGGAGATGGAGTCGTGCGGTGATGAGTACTACAACATCGATGGAGAGTCTGTCCCTGCAAGCTACAGCGTGGACCAGTTGCTGTTCACGTACGCATACACATGTCTACAGGATGGGTGAGTTGCTACAGAAGACAGCTTATCTGCAGCTGCTGATTCCAGCTTAGCACTACCAACGAGTACTGTGCACCCCTTATCGACAAATGGTCACAGGCCGGACCAACCGCCGAGCAGTCCTGCTCTGAGTGTATGTTGAAGACCTTCCAGGTGGAGCTAAACTCACCGTTCGGCTACGATGATGAATTTGCTGGATTTTACACATCTCTCACATCAAGGTGTGTACTTTACCACTCCTTGTGTCCTGCTTGCTGACCCTACACAGCTGCGGTGTCTCGGACTATTCTATCACCTCGCCAAACCCTTATACTGTAACGGGCACTACACCTACTACAACCACCACCTCCGCGACCCCTTCCATCACCTGCGCCTCGAAATATACTGTCAAAGAGGGCGACGATTGTAGCAGTGTCAGCCAGAGACAAAGGGTTTCCCAGGCACTGCTCCGCTACAACAATGGAATCGCGGCCGATTGCTCCAATTTCCCTGGCGTAAACACCGTACTCTGTCTTCCCGACACTTGCGATGTGTACACCCTGCCGGCAAACCAGACTTGCTATGATATCACTTTGGTTTATAACTCCACCTTCACAGTGACGCAGCTGATCTCGTGGAATCCGGATATCAATCGCGACTGCAGCAACCTAGAGGTAATGGTCGGGACTCATCTCTGCATAAGGTATGCTATCCTCATGTGATTCCTGTATTATTTCTGACTTGTGGAAGCGCCCCTGGAGACACGGGGGGGTCAAGCGCGACAATGACGGCGTCGTCGACTATCGCAATACCCACGTAAGTTGCCTCACCATCACTCCACATCACCAACAACCTCATGCTTATAAGCCTGGTGGTCAAGAGCCGTACCGATCAATGTCGGCAATGGGACAAACACTCGCTGTGCTCAATACTATGAAGTTGCCCCGGGGGACACCTGCAGCTCTGTAACTGTGATGATGGCCATCAGCTTGGACGATTTCTACTTCCTAGTAAGACTTCTTTTCCACCCATTCCCAGGCGCAGGCTGCATACTAACTCAAATTCTCCCGTCTAGAACCCCGAGGTCAACAATCCCAGCTGCAACAACCTTTTGGCCGGCTCCGCCTACTGCGTCCAGGCCGTGGGCGATATCGCGGCGTATTCGGGATATGGGTGCGTCTCTCCCGCTCCAAGCCGGATTGACTCCCCGTTAGGTTACTGATCGAAGTCAATCTTCAGAGGATACAGGAACCCCTGTGTTACCATGTTCCCGCTCCCATCGAGCTGCTTAGCAACCGAAGTAACTACCACCGACTCTGCCTGGACTTTTCCCACATACACGACCAACGCCGGCCAGCCTACCAACCTACCACTGGCTCCGGGGACCTGGTCCAACTGCTCTACTTATACGGAGTACGTAGCACCTGTGCGGAATACCTCAACTGTCAACTCATGCTATGTTGTGGCAAGCATTTTCGACGGTGAGTGCGGGATACAGATGTTGTCCATTAGAAGCGACTGGGCTAATTGACGTATTGTTGCTGCAGTGGAAGTGGTAGACTTTGTCTCGTGGAATCCTTCCCTCTCTTATGACGCGAACGCGAAGGATCCCAATCACTGCCAGCTGATCCCAGGGTACCAGTACTGCCTTCGGTTGACCATGGCCACGGCTACATCCACCACATCGACACCAGCCACCAGCACGACATCTAGTGGACAGGCTACAAGCCCGGGCCCAAATGGCCAGTCGACCCCACTGCCAATTCAGGTACGTATGTTTCCTTATCCCGTCCTCGGTCTCCTTTTTTTAACCTCGCGACTGGCGACTGACCTTGTATCAAATCTCTAGGACGGGATGTCTACTAGCTGCGGCGCGTTCTACCTAGTCCAAACTGACGACAGCTGCTTCGACATCGCAGCATCACACAGTGTTACCCTCGCAAATCTATACACCTGGAACCCAGCACTAAACGGCGACTGCACGGGCCTTTATCCAGACTACTATGTTTGCGTAGGGTTGATCGGCAGCACGACGGTCCCCGCCACCACCACCAGAAGCAGCACAACGGCAACTACAACATCCAGCGGAGTCTCAACACCCACACCCATCCAAGAAGACATGGCAGCAGGCTGCACATCGTTCTACTATGTTCGCAGCGGTGACGGATGCTCCAATATCGCAACGTCCTACAGTATCGCTCTAGACCAGCTTTACTCCTGGAATCCCGCGCTGAACGGGGACTGTTCTGGGCTGTGGCCGGACTACTATATTTGCGTTGGAGTGGGGGCGACTACTGCCACAATTACAACGACCGCTACCGCGACGACATCGACAACAACAAGGCCAGCCGCAGCACCAACTCCGTCTCCCACCCAGACCGGGATGGTAAGCGGCTGCAGGACATTCTACTACGTCCAGAGCGGTGACAGTTGCTACGATATTGCTGCGGATATCGGGATTCAGCTGGACTCGTTGTATAGCTGGAACCCGGCGCTAAATGGGGACTGTAGCGGGCTATGGCCGGAGTACTATATTTGCGTCGGGGTGTAAGCATTTCTAGGGAACAATGATTTTACAAGATACAGTAATACATATTGACCTGCATGCATCAACAAGAATAAAGACATTGATAGTTTAACCACGTAGTTTGCGCCGACGGATACCTTGCTTAATTTATGTATGGAGTGATTGACTCAAGCCAAGTTTTTTTTTCCTCGTTGAAGTCCAATGAAAAGTGTATTCCATGTTCTGGCCACAATGGGGCAGTTGTATGTCATTGCGATTACTGGTACCGAGTAGCCGGCGGCCAGATCCCATCATCGTTTTCCTCGAAATATGCACGCGTGGCCGCATGCAGCCTGCTCAGCTCCGAGGTGTGCCGGTAGGGCTTGCATCGTGCTTCGCCCTGGAGGTCACGCTGCACGAGCCGCGCAAACAGTGTCGGGGCAATATGCTTGATGTCAACCTTCAAGGGGGGTTGGGCTTCAGGCTGAGGGTGAACACCTGTGCTAGCCTCGGTGTGAGACTCCATCTGCGTCTCCGCCTTCGAATGGGATTCAGCCTCAGGCTCAGGCTCAGGCTCAGCTAGCCAAACATACGGCCGTGCTGTCTGACGCGAACGAAACGCCTCCTCGTCGAGATAGAGAAAGGAATCGCGCCGAAACCCGGTTGGGATCTTGTTGTTCGAGCCGGAGAGCAGCGCGCGGAAATGGCACCGCAGTGCGTTTGGCTCCATGTTGCAGTCGTCCACGGCCACCCAATGCAGGGCGAACCGTTCGATTGTCTCCTCCTTGATCAGCGAGACGCAGTAGTGCAGGCCGTGGGAAATCGCCGTGTCGATCTGCGCCTTGTACGCCGCAAGACGGCTCCCGGGCGCCGGTGCCCCTTCTCCGTCTCCTTCACCGTTTGCTTCCTGCCTCTGGTAAAGCACCACGAGCCCACATTTCCGTGGACCAGGACCCTCCCCCGCACTCCCTTCGCCACGAAGCACGTGCTCCTGCCACGGCACCTTCATCGCAACCTTGACATTCCTTGCGTCGCCGTCGCCCAGAGCCCGCTCCGCCTGCCACTTCAGCTCCATCCACCGCTTCTGGACCCCGCGCGCGACCTCGCACGCAGCGCTAAACTCGGGCGTCGTCGCGGCCTCCATGGCGCGCGCTTTGAGTTCGCGGTCGTCGGGGCTGAGGCTGCCCACTTCGGCCAGGAGCCGGGTGAGGCGGCCGGGGACGACGCCTGATGTGAGGAGGCGGGATTCGTTGTGGCTCAGCGTGGGGGCGGCGCTGGTGCTGTTGCTGGTGCTGTCGGTATCGGCTGCGTTGGTGTTCGTGTTGGCGCTGGCGCTGGCGCTG